>VDFB02316362.1:0-37500 GCA_007258455.2 Sequoia sempervirens | reverse complement strand
CTATTTAGATATAGTAGTCTCTACATAAATAAATATTTACATCTGTACATATAGATATTTATATATCTACCTATATGTGTGTCCTCTTGATTGACCCTTAAGGTGTTTATTTGAAGATTTGATGGGTAAATTTTTCCCTCTTAACACCTTGTTATCCTAATCAAGCACCATATGGAGCATCGCTGCAACTTATTTTAATAAGAATTATAAATTTAAGAAGATATTATTTGAAAAGGGAGACAAAGCATTCAATTTTATTATTTTTGACAAGATAGTTATTTAATTTGAAAGAAATTTGTTATTTCTTTCATTCTTGAAAAGGAATTCCTATAACAATAGACTTTGTATTGAACATACCAAAGAACATTAGCTGTTGGCTAATAATATAGAGGACAACATTCAACATAGACTGTATAACAATGACTGTTTCATTGGATTGCAACCATAATGACTAAACGAGAACCATAAATCAAACAATATTGGTTTCAAAGTTAAAAAGCCATGCAAAAAATAATAATCTTGTAGCACCTCTTCCCACTTGCTTCAAACACACCTCTTCTTGCCAACTTCCCTGCACAAAAAATGGGAAAAATATTATCATAGGTGACACTTTTCTTTTTTTATTTCTAACCATCTGTCCATGCAAAAAATAAAAAATAACCTCCACCTACCTTCAAAGAAGCTACACAAAGCCTAATGTAGCTTGCACCTCACAAAAGCTTACCCTCGTCGCTCACAGCTCCAATATCAGGTATAGCAACATAACGACACCAAATAATGCCTTATTGAAAATTCCCTAGACGCTCATTTTGTTTCCCAAGGTGTTTAATAGTAGTTATTATTACGACCATCCCTAGTACACACAAAACATACAACAATTAATGTTGATACAAAGCAACGTTTAATTTCCGCAACCTTCCCTATCCATGCAGCCCAAAAAAATGCCACCCTATTCCCAAAGTAGCCAATAACTGCCTTTGCCACCTTTTCATGACCATCAGAAGGAAAAAAATCTGGGTGGATGACAAAAATTCTGGCCAAAGTTATAACCCACCCACCACCCTTTCCTAGACTACAAGAAGTCTGAAACACAAGGAGGCTAGCCAAAATTCCAAGCAAAGTTGACACAAATTGCCATATATATATATACATATACATATATAAATATATATTTATACATATACATACATATATATACATATACATATATCTACATATGTGTATGTACATACTATATATATACATACAATACATGCTATACACATACATACATATACATATACATATACATATACATATACATACACATATACATATATATACATATATGTATGTACATAACGTGGGCAAGTTGACCAAAGCTCCAAGCAAAGTTGACACAAATAGCCATATATATATATACATATACATATATCTACATATGTGTATGTACATACTATACATATATATATGTTGATGGTGTTTTCTGCACAGCAACAACTCAGACAGAATGCAATATTCTATCTCTCTTGAAAGGTTATTCTCAACAATAAATTACTGAAAATTACCCCAAGGTCTCTCGGGTGTTAGGTCATAACAATGCATAAAACAACTCAGATAAAATGTGAAATTGCTGGTAATCACAATCGGACCTTACTACAAGCAAACTGTATCTTTTCAATTTATCAGATCTGACAATATGATGATCTTGAATCCTAAATCTAACTGAATAATAAAGAAATTGCAAAAGATAGGGATGCAAGGAAGTAATAAAATCTAACTATTGCAAGGACAAGCAATGCAAATGACATATATTCGGAATGGACCTATCTCAATTAACCAATTCTTGTTCGACCCACAAGGCAATCTTACAAGAACAGTTCAATCTTCTGAGGAATACAGGTTTTCAAATCATAGACTTGCATCTACAACCGAACTTAGGCACATTTGAATATACGGTCCAGGTTGACTTCACCAGCCTACTACAATCAGATAGTTACTGGGAGTATAGACCAAAGATAGCTACCAACATTCCAAATATGAAATCACATACACCATTTATCCAACTAAACTAATTTATTTCTGAATATTAAACCCTAGATCTTCAAGCAATTTGAAAGATAGAACAAAAGAACCATGCAAGATGAGATAACACAAAGGATTTCACCAGGAAAACCACAATGCCTTCAATTGTATTAATCACCAAATGCTGCAACAATTCAACTATTCTGAATATGGTATTTGCTTCAAGAAATTCTAAAAAACTCTAACTATTGCTCTCGCTAATCTCTATTACTGTCTTACTAATGTCTATAACTGATTTCTTCTGAACCCTTACAATGAGGAAAAAATGCCAATTTATACCAAAATTCCCCCAAAACATGTTGGCCCAGCCAAACATTTTTACAAAAAAAATCAAAACCGCCAAAACAGGTTGGCCAAGGAAACAAACTAAGGCACACATTTAATGCCATCATCCAAGTCGGCCAAGGCACAGTCCCCAAGGAAGTCTGGTCCAATGCATGACCTATAATAATAGGGAAGCACAAATCTCGAGATAAGCACTAACTGCTGCTTCCTTTGTCTTTCCTCCACGCTGGTGACCCTTGGACCTTCGAGAATATCCCCTCCAGCTCAGCAATAGGTGGCAACGACAAAACCCTGAGTCTGCATTTAATTGAATCAATTCCCTCATTGGATCGCTCAATGGTTTTCTTCCAGTCTTCCTTGTTAGCCATGTACCTATCTATGACTGCCAAGTATGTAGCAGCATCATCAAGCAAATGGGAGGTGACGGCTCCATCAGATTCCGGGGCATAAACCTCATGCCACCATTCCTTCAGTTGATCTAAGCTCAGATATTTGGGAGCTATTTTCTTTCTCCCTGTCATCACCTCAAAGAAAGTAATGCAACCATCATAAATTGCAGTGAGGTCAGCCTCAATTGATTTCCTTCGTTTTTGTATCTTTTTCAGGCCTCCCTGCCGGATCTGCAACGCCTCGAACCATTCCCATGGTTCATCCAATCTGGCGGAGGGAAGAATTCCATCTTTTCCCAATTGCTCCCGGCCATGTCCTAAAATAATCCTTGACTTCTGAAGCAGGAGGTCAATATCACTCTTATCTTGAGAGAGGATACTCTCTAACAGTTCCTTTCCCCGGACTGCATCCTTGCCCACAGACAGGATCTCCTTAATAGCTTCATCTCCTTGTGTCTGGACACCCATTAACCAGTCTGTGGCAGCCTGAGCGGAGGCCTTCATCTTTTCAATTCCAGAAATTTTTTCTTTGGGCAGAAATCCCGGAGTAGCAGAGGAGGACGGATGAAGAGACTGTAGAGGCTTCATTACCTCCTCCAGACATTTCCTCAACCTTTCATTTTCTCTTTTAAGTTCTCGCTTTGACTGGGTCTCCTTCTTTAGTCTGTCCACAATCACAGCACTTGATCCTTCAAATTCCTCAATATCCTACTCTAAGGAGGCCGACCCAAGGTTAATGGTTTGGACGTTGTAATCCTGGCCTGTTACCTCATCTCTCATTTTGTCTGCAGCAGGGGTGGCAATGTGAACTACTCGGTTATGCACTTCATCTCTTTCTACCCGAGAAATCACCTTTGCAGCCTTCTTCTTCTTCCCCTTACCAATCTGAGACAACATTTCATCCCAGTTAAGAGGGGTGTCTTCTACAATCACCTGTTTCTTCTTTGCAATTTCTTTCTCCAGCCAGTCCGGGGCTACCGTGTCCATCTAGATTCCTTCTGTATGAGTTTCCCTCGCCTTCACAGGGCTTTCTCCTTCCACAAATTAAGCCACTGACTTCCTCCCTTGGCCGCTGCCTTGTCCCTTCCCTTCTCCCAGGAAGTGCTCTCACTTTGACCGCCCTCCTCCTCAAGTCCCCACTGGATGCACTTGATGGATTCCCGAAAGGTGTAGGATTTCCTCCGGTTCCGATGATCCGCGACCTTTCTCACTCTCCGGAGAATCCTCGTACTACACCAAGGGAGAAGTGTGCCTTTCTTCTGTTTCCACATCGAGCTCGACAGCCTCACTGAACAATGTTCCCTCTTTGAACGGTTCTGCTTCTCTACTGATTTCCTGCTCATCCGGATTCTTCGGTTCTAGTACGCTCTGTGGAGGAGAGACAGGCTTGTCCTGTTCTTCAGCTAGCAATATTGGAGAAGAATCTTTTGGCTATGGAGCATCCTTTGGGGAAGGAGTTCTGGATTTTCTGGTATACACCTTGGTCTTTTCACCCCCAGAACTCTCCACATCAACAACTGGAGGTTCATCCTCTGAAGCAGTTTGGTCTTTCTTCTTAGCCACCCTTGTAGTTCTGGCTTTCTTTGGTGGTGGAGGAGCATCCTCTTCTTCAACTTTCTCTGCTTCTTCCTCATCCGAGGACTTGCTGATTGTTAGAGTTTTCCACCTGCGTTTGCCAATTGGTTTCCTTTTTGCTGCAGGCTCAGTCCCCTTAGGACCTCTGACTTTGATCTTGAAAGGGGAGGTTTTAGCCGATTTCCCTTTGGGGTCCTCTTCCCTGGATTCTTCAGAAGTGGACATGGGGTCGAGATTCCCCATCAAATCAAAAGTACAAGGCACATTAGCATTCTCCAACACCCAGACCTTATGTTTAATCCAAGAAAAGGTAAATCTTAGCACTGGAGCCATCAAGTCTTCCAACTCTGTTACCTCAGGCTCATTCCAATCAATATCTGCAACTGATCTGTCCTTGATGGGCTCATAGACATGGTCTTGGACTAGTTTTCCATCGTCATCCAGCTGATCCGGAATCAGCTTTACATTATACTGTCTAATGGCCTCTATAGGCAGCCGGAATACCTTTTCTTCCTCGCATCAAGGTCATCCTTGATGTTGACCCAGTAGTCCTCCAAATCCTCTTTATGCCTGTACTCCCGGGTAGCCCTTTTCTGTGCCTCTCTGGTTATATCAAAGTTCATTCTCTTTGAATGGAAAGAGAATCCATATGCGGCTAACTCCTTACCTGTAGTGTGAGCTGATTGGATGGACAGGCACATCTCCCCACAATCCCAAGAGGGGAAGCCACTTCCAAAACTAGTCTTTATAAGCTTCCCTTCAATTTCACCGGGCAAGTGGAAACTTTCATACCCCGCCCTCACCACCTCCAAAGAGGGCCGATGTGGTCGCCATGGGGATACCTCGGGAAATCTCGCAAAGTAAATCAGCAACACCAAATAATCCGAAGATAAGTGAAGGTGGGGAACTGGATAAACCATGCCCCGTAATTCTTGATCAATCCCTTGGCCCCGTCAGACAATCTGATGTGCTCCACATTCTGAAGGGTCCGGGTAATGTGCATTGTAAAGGCATCATTGGCCCTCCTATAATCTCTGTGTCCCAAATGTAGCTCCGGATAGACTTCATAGATGATATCCTGCCCAATAGTTCCCATCGGAGTCAGTCCCTTGTAAGTATAGGAGATGGCCAATACATACATGATGTAGGAGGACATGGTGAAACCTATTCACCTCGTTTCTGTCATTTCCACACTTCATGAGACCTTGATAATTTGCCCCTGACTCATCTTGGTGATCACGTGGACCATCCAACTCTCCAATACTGGACAGCTAAGTCTGCCAACAAGCAGGATGGCAATCATGGTGAGCATCCTACTTCACCCTCAGGTAACCGCTTAGGCAACTGAGTAGGGATGGGCCTTTCCTGCTCCATGAATTAATGATCTATTGAGCCTTAACTGGCTCATTCTCATAATATGCTCAAGCTGTGTCAATGTTTAAGGCATAGACCGAGGGGAGGTCCGGCATGCTGAAGGCCCGGGCAATGGAGGCAGGACTGAAGTTTGCCAAGACTCATCCCTCAGCGGTCAATTCACCATCTGCGGTGGTAAGTGTCAAAACGATTGTCTAATAATAATAATAATTCCAAAATCAACTCAGAGTAATCGGACTGGAGGGAACCCTGCCACATGCACCAATCCTGAATTCATCATTCCTTGCCTCAAGGCTGATTGGTCCTTCTCAGCCGTTCTTTGCTTGAACTCCTCATAGCGCCAAGCACCGATGTTGGTATCAGATACCTCAGCCCATACGGAAGATAGCTTACTTTCTAGAACCTGACTCTTCATGTCTAATCTCAATCTCTCTGTCTCAGAAACTAAAGATGCCCCTGCACTACCCTTGGACTTCCCAGCAACAGCCTTGCTTGATTCGGCCTGCACATTCAAGAATTATTATTAGAATTCAATCATTGAGCTCATATCAATCCAAAGGGTTAGCACACATCATATAAATCCATTAAAATCCATTGCTAATTGCCAATCTTTTGAGATCCAGAGAAATCCAATAATCCAGGAAAATCGTGTGAACCGGGAAAATACCGTTGGGGCAGAATTTCAAAGAAATCCGACCCAGACGGATTCCGGCTGCCAAGGCATTATTAGACATATAAATCATTAATACGCTCAGAAAATCAGAGGATATCATTAAAAATTACTCATTAGCAATAGGAAATAAGCATAAACGATCATTCCATCATTCCTATCATCGAAATATACAAAAGAACGCAACCAGACAGGAAATCTAGAAAAATCCGGATGGAACAGATTTTCGCGGATAGCATCAAATACACCGGAAATTAACCCTGTCCGTGGAATAAGCCCAAACCGGGAAAATCCGGGAGCAAGGAAATTCCGCGACGGCCTCGGGAACCTGAAAATGACATAACGTGCACCAAGACCCAAACGACCATGGGATCTCCACTACCTGAGCTCGAATGATCCTAAAACTGACGATAATCAACAATCTCAAGCAATGCAAAGGACCCAACTCCCAAAAGCCCTCAAAAGAAGGAATCCCCATGCTGAAACGATGATGCCCTAAATCAAACAATCGAATTTCCGCCATTAAAACCAGAGCAAGCTTTAGGGTTAAAAAATATCGGTTCAGGATTACCTAAAATCCCTCTAATCCTCATAGGACGGGAAGCCAACATAACACGAGACAAAAGTCGCTCAAGCACAAAAATAAAACCATCATTCTAGCCGGAACGCCAAGGAAACCCTAATTTTGCATGGTAACACATTCGCGTCCGAAACAAACAAGCAGCCCGACCCAGAACGCCGTCTAAAGGATAAATATGCAATCAAACAGACAAATGTAGCTCACAGGGCACGGGAGATGGGGCTCAATAATAAAAACAGATCAATCCCGACTGTATAAATATAAAATCAAAATCAAATCATGGGCCGACCCCAAATTTAACAATACCCAGTGCAAGAAAACCCCAAATCACCTCATAAGCAAACGAAAGGAGCAATAAATACATACCATGGATCAAAGCAAGCGAAAATCGAGCTCAGAAAATCAATCCACGCGACAACACGTCTAAGCAACGAGATACCGGCAGCAACACTCAAGCAATCCTCGCGCAAACAACCAAGATCAATTCTCAAAGCTCAATTGAAAATTCTGAATCGCCAGAGCAATCAGGAAGGAAGCAATGGAGATAGAATGAATCAGAAAATGCCCTAAATTTGACCTTATAGCCATCTGAGCGAAGGTACCTCAACCATTAATGCGCGAAAAGACCTTTCTGACAAGTCCGAAAACACGAGCCCCACGCGGAATTTCAGAAAATCCCAGAATGCGCGGAAACATAGATTTCGCAGAAATGCAGAAACCGGGGAAATGAGGAAGACCGAGATTTTGACAGAATCCGGAAAAATCCGATAGGATCGGAAAATCCCAAAGTCAGGCAGAAACCCAGAATCGGAGAATCCTGCCAGAAACAGACAAGGAACCGGAGCCCGGGAAAATCCGCCAGAGACAGAAAATCCTGGATCCAGGCGAAAACCCGGACCTGGCCCAAAGCCCAATTTAAATCAATTCCAACCTCAGGGCAAGGGTAAAGCCAGCAAGACCAACACATCAAGACCCTAAAATGATAAATCCAATAAAATCAAAGGTCAAAGACACCAAAAGGGTCCCCACTCCAAGTGGGGCGTGTGTGCGAAAACTGCACAACAAATGGCGACTCCGCTGGGGAAATGCTCCTGAGCATTTCGATGACAAACTGGAATCAAGAACCCAGAACTCATGGTTTCAACTCAGATACCTAGCCACCCCCCCTAAGTTAAAACACAGGAATTCCCAGCCAATCTGACTTTCATATACCAGGGGCTAAGTGTGTGCACTTGCATGTATTACCTACCCTTCGTTGCAAGAAGGGCCAGACTTGGTATGAACAGACTACGTAAAGATTCTTACTCTAAAAGTAACCTGGATAGAGTCTCGCTGCCAGTCAGGCATCCATAGCCCTGACGAGGTTATCGCTGTGATCCTCCTGAACATAGCTCTACTACCAGTCAGGCGTCTATAGCCCCGGTAGAGATATTCAGATCCCCCTGATGAGTTGAATCCCAATCTCAGGATTTTCAAATATATTATTTATTTATTTTTTTGCTGATGTTTCTTTCTTTCTCTTATTTTATTCAACCTGTGAACAGTGAAGTTCACACTCAGGGCTGAGAACCACAGTGGCACTAAAGTAGAAAATGATTTTTCACCTATCCAGACCTCATAAGGATCTTTTACAACTTCAGGTATGTTTAAAGATTAAAGGTATAAAACCCCAATACATTCCTGTTCAGACTGGCTGGAAAACCTTCACCTTACCACAAGGACAAATGACATAGGCAACAGAATCCATACCATAACATTCTGGAAAAATGATCAAAGTTTGTAAGGGAAATATCTGGAACATTAGACCTGCTTCGCCACAATTACCATGCAGATGCATTCACAATCCCAAAAGGAGATAGGACCAGAAGCAAGAGCAACGCAAAACAAAGCAAACAAACCAAAGCAAACCTACTCTAACCGAACAAAATAGCAAAGAAAAAGAAGGGAAACCTACCCTAACCAAAGCAAGCAAAACAAACAAAGAAAGCAACCTAACTAACTATTTACAGGGCCAAGAGCTGAGAACAGCTCAAGACTGGAAATAATGTTTAAGATACTGCCCATTGATAGGCAGTGGGATGTCCTCTCCTGTGAGAGTCCTCAAACGGAAGGCATTATCTCCCAGAATTTCAGCAATCTGGTAAGGACCAAGCCACAATTTATCAAATTTTCCATGGCTCCCTTTCTGATCATGCGGCTTATCCCAATACAGGACAAGGTCAAAAATCCTGAAAGCCTTAACTTTAGCTCTCCTGTCAAACCATCGCTTAACTACCCCCTGATGTTTGGCAAAATTTTCAAGGGCATTGTCCCATTTTTCCTCAAGATGCAACAATTCAGCTAGCCTTGCTTCCCTTCTATCCCCTTCATCATAAAACTGGTTGATAAACTGTAGAGTTGGGATTTTGAGTTGGATAGGGAAAACTGGTTCCAGACCGTACACTAAATGATAGGGAGAGGTACCAATGGAGGACTTAACCCGAGTACGATCTGCCCAAAGAGCAAACTGAAGCTGGGTATGCCAGTCTTTTGGGTTCCTCTCTAACAATTTTTGGATGACAGTCAGCAAGTTCTTGTTAGAGGATTCAGCTAGACCATTCCCCTAGGGATAATAATTAGATGCAAATTTGACAACAATGCCATGATCAAAAGCCTAGTTTGAGAATTTCAAAGATGCGAAGGCAGGGCCATTATCACACACAACAGCAACAGGACATCCAAACTGATTGAGAATGGCAGATTCAAGAAAATCAATTACTACCTCTGATGTACACTGCCTACAAGCAAATGCTTTAGTCCATCTTGTAAAGTAATCAGTGATGGTAAGGATATACCTGTGTCCAGCGGAAGATGGTAGATTGATGGGGCCTATGAAATCCATACCCCATTGAGCAAAAGGTTTTACCTCAATCACAGACTGGAGCAGAAATGTTGCACACCTTTCCCGTGTCGCTGCAGTCTGACAAGTGTGGCAGGTCCGGACATGGTGATGAACATCCTTGAATAGGGTAGGCCAGTAGTACCCTGCCCTCAAAATTTGATTCGCAGTGGCAATGGCAGAACCATGACCAGTGCCATATTTCTCATGAAACTCATTTATTACTCTCTCAGCCTCCTGTCTTCCAAGGCACCTCAAATAAATACCTTCGTGATTCTTCTTGTATAGGACAGCTCCTTTTAGCATGAAACCATCACTTTTCAACCTCAAGGCTTGCCTCTGGACTGCATTTAAATGACCGGGAGCTCGCTGATTCAGCAAATAATAGACTATATCATCATACCAGCCATCTGGGGAAACCTCTTCAACATCATAGTTACAAACAGACAATTCAGGGCCTATCTCTGCCATGGTCCAGGTGAGTCTCTGTCCTCTTACCAGCTTCATGGGCTGGATCTCAATGTCATACTCCTAAAGCATAGTCACCCATTTAGCTCTGCGCTCCCCTAATTCATTCTGCATCAGCAATAACTTAACTGCAGAATCAGGAACAATTGCAAACACCTTGTTTCTGAGGATATAATGCCTAAATTTCTTTACTGCTCGGACAAGGGCATAGGCTTGCTTTTCCACACATGGATATTTCAGCTCAGCATCCTTCAGTGGTGCACTCATGAACACGATGGGATGCTCATTCCCCTCGTCAGACTTTTGTGTCAGCATTCCATCACATGAGTGGTCTGAAGCAAAGGAATAGATATAGAACGGTTTACTATAGTCTGGACTTACCAACACTGGAGCATCAGCAATGGCTCTTTTAATCTCTGCAAAGGACTCCTTCGCTTCTGTAGTCCACTCGACCTTGGCATCTTATTTTAACATAGCATTTAATGGCTTCATAATCTCAGCAAACCCAGTGATGAATTTCCTAACAAAATTAATCTTACCAAAGAAAGATTTCATCTCCTTCTTACTGGCAGGTGGCTGAATTTTCAAGATGGCCTCTACTCTTTCTGGATCTATGGCGATTCCCTTCTCTGATATCACATGTCCTAACAACTTGCCTTCTGTAACCCCAAAAATACACTTCTTGGGATTCAAAGAGATACCGAATTCTCTGCACTTCTGGAACACTTTACGCAGGTCTGAGATGTGATCCCCTCTGTTTTTGGAGAAAACAGTCAGATCGTCCATGTAAATAATAATGCACTTTCCTATGATGTCTTTGAAAGCAATATCCATAGCTCGTTGGAACGTGGCTCCTGCATTAATTATCCCAAATGGCATCCTCCTGTAAGCGAAAGTTCCCCACTTAGTTGTAAAAGTGGTCTTGTGTCTGTCCTCATACTGGACCATCACCTGATTATATCCTGAATAGCCGTCCAAAAAGGACATCATCTGCGATCCATTAACCACTTGTAACACCTCGTCCAAAGAGGGAACTGGATAATTATCTTTCTCTGATGACCTATTCAGATTTTTGAAGTCAACACAGAGCCTAATTTCACCGTTCTTCTTTCTCACTGGAACCAGATTAGCCACCCAAGTAGAATCCCTGACAGGAAATATGATTCTAGCGGACAGCAGTTTTTGGACTTCCTTCTGTATGAGTGGCTCCAACAGTGCATTAATAGGTCTTTGTCTCTGTCTAAAAGGCTTAGCACCTGGCTTGAGAGGTATAGTATGAGTTATGATGGATGTATCGTAAGTCTTCAAGTCTTCATAAGCCCAGGCCACTATGTTTGGAAAGTCGTATAGGGCTCTGATTATTCCCTGTCTTTCTTCAGGAGTACAGACCTTACCAATGAAAATATTCTTTACATCATCTTCGGTGCCCACATTGTGAGTGTCACACTATCCACTGATAGACTCTTTCTTAGATTCCTGTTCCTGATATCTGATTTTGTCCATATCAAAAATTCTCTCCAGCTGTACCATTCCTCTCGGAATAGTATTGGACTTCAAATTTAGCACACCTTCCAGGTCCAATTCTACTTCTTGAGGTTCTGTTTCGTCAATGATCTGTGAAGCAAAGACATCTGTGTTTGTGATAAAGTCAAGGATATGTTTATCATCCTCAAACACCTGAAAATTAGTCACATTGTCAGGGACTGACGGGACAGGAGTTAATTCAACAGTAAACTTCTTCAATCCTGATAGGGACAGGGGCTGCAAAGTACTGGCCGCTTGAGCTAGAGAATCAGCTGTCTGATTCTTCTTCCTTGGGAACAGTTGGATATTAAAAGCGTCGAATCCCTCAATGAGGTCCCACACTCTATGCCTATAGTTGGTCATCCTCCTATCATGACACGCATACTACCTTCTTACTTATTTGACCACTAATTCTGAGTCACCAAAAACTTGCAAGACCTTTGACCTTTTTCAGAGTGCCATAGGAGCCCTGAACAAAAAAGCTTCATATTCACCACATTATTTGTGCAGCAATGAAATTGGCCTATGGGCTGTGAAGAACTCTTACCCTTCGGACTGATCAACTCAAATCCAGCTCCAGCCCCCTACTTGGACTTGGATCCATCAAACTTGAGAGTCCAGTATTCTGTATTGGTGGTCTTCTTCATTTTGTCTTTTGGTTTATCAGTAATAGAGGCTTCCCTAGTCACAGCAGGTTCTTGATTTTCACACTTCGCTTGCAGATCCTGCTCATCTGTGCTAGCCACCTGAGATGGATTCATGCTTTGGTGTACTTCTTTCACTGCTGTCTGGCACAAGCAACACTCCAACTCTGAGTGGGAAGCATTGTGAACTTTGCACCAATTTGGCAAGAGTAACTCCTTAAAGCTTGTCTTCCTTCCCAAGTGAGTCTGATTCTCCACGCACTGTTTAATGAAATCCTGAAAATTACTCAGTAAGTCGATCTGCCTATCCCCAGGTTCTCCTTCTTCCTCAACTGATTTTGTCAGGACTTCAACAAGACTGGACCCTATTCCAACATCAGCTGGCATCATGTGCAACATCAGCACTTCTTCTACGTCCGATTCTTCGTATAGGGCCGATAGTAAGTAGTTTCCCATTTCAGCTTCTGATATGAGAACCTTGGTTGAGGTCTTTTGGTATTCTGTTATCATGTACTTCATTCTAAGATCCCTCTCAATCCTTATCTGATTAGGCACTCCCTTCTAGGGAAGCCACATATGAGAGTGATCAGTGGACACATACCCATTCAGGGCCTTAGTGAAATCTCTTCCTAAAATTAAACCATATGCATCAGGAATGTCAGCTACCTGAATGTTAATAACCTGTTGGATCCTAGGATCAGAAGCTATCTGCATATGAATCATGTTCAGTTCCCCTACCACACTTACTTCGGTTCTGTCCAACTGAGTGACCTTCTTCTGGGAATCAGCAGGTGTAATTCCTAGAGCCCTACAAACTCCAAGAGGCATCACATTGGTGGAAGCACTCGAATCCAACAGACAATTGTGAAGGTTCTTACCAAAGATTCTGACCGAGATCAGAAATGGTGGAGTCTCCGTCTTCCCTTGAAACAAAGTGGGCTGAGTATCCATCTGGGCCACTTGAGTTCTGTCCTTTTCTTTTCCTCTATCTCCAGGGGGTGGATTGGTCTTATTCTGTGTCTAACTTTGTGTGTTCACAAGCTGAAAACTAGAAGTTTGGCTGACATGCTCACCAGAAGACTTGTCCAGTGTCCTTGAATTTGCATCATAAGTACCTAAGACGGCTTTCCTAATTGCAGGAAATCTTAACAACTCAAATGCGGAAAGGTTTACCTTTAACTTCTTAAATTCCTCTGCAACATATGAAGCCATCTGCTCTTCACTCATATCAGTAGAGACTTCCTTGGACAGTTCCTCTGGCTTATCCTTACCTGCTTGAACGGTCCTTTCCTTCTGTGGTTCTGCTTGAGCTTTTCTATCTTTCGAAAGGTATTGCCTGGAAACCTGTGGATAAGACGGATTGTTGCTCGCATTAGGATCTGGAGGAGTACTAAAATTGTTGGGAGGAATGGAGGTAGTGAAAGGTCCTCCGGGTGGTGGACGCCTGTGAGGCAGATCCCTCAATCCTTGTCTCTGGAACATCTGTACTTCCTCAACATAAGCTTCATCGTGATCCAAGGGGCCATTGTCATTCATCTCTCCTTCATTAAATAGCTAAGCTACTTCATCTCCATTACAAATCTGATCTGTTTCATCTTTCTGGGAATCAGGTTCTTCTGGTACATTTTCTTGGCTGGCTGGAAAAGGAGCATGATTCAATACCAACACAGGGGAATCGTAGGAGTTAGAGGGAACAATCTCTTGTGTATTCACATTGTTCTCTACCTCATACTGAAAGATAGAAGAAGCAGTTTGGAACTCCGGACATTCCAACTCTGAATGATGGCTTGTCTTATGGAGTCTGCACCACCCTGATAAGGCCGCTTCTGCTAGATATACCCCAGTAGGAGGCTTATCTTGACTGACTGGTTGGTTTGCAGACTGATTAACAATCTGATTAGCCGACTGGTCCAACGGGGTGGGAACTCCTCCATTATTAGGCCCTGTATTCCAATTTTTGTTCTGTCCTTGCGATGGCCTTTTATCGAATCCTGACCCACTTCCTTGGCCTCTATCAAAGTTTTGCCTCCAGTCATTATTGAAACCTCTATCCTAGTTGTAACCTCTTTCATTATAAAATCCTCTATCATTGCGTTGTCCCCTATCGAAATTATGCCCTTGCGAGAACTCTCTGTTCTGATTAGATTGCATTCCCTTTTGAGCAGCTTGTAGTTGGCTGTTCTGATTTCTTAAGTAAGTTACTTCTAGATTTAGCTTCTTTATTTGTTCAGCCATTTCATCAATCCTTTCCTTATTCAGGTCTCGGTAGGGAGGCTGATTTGGGTTACTCAGAGGTTGGACAAGTACTGTGGCAGATCCCAAAGACTGATGTAACACTTCAGAGTTCTGCAGATAAGCAGGGAAATTATTCGGCTGCAACTGATACACAGGCTGATTAACTTGCTATTGAGGGAAGTTCGTCATAGGGGAAATCTGGTTCATAGGATGACCAGGGTGTGGTACCATCGACAATTGGGGAACCAGATTCATAATAGGGGTATGATTGGTGAGAGCCTAATTTACTACCTGAATCTGGTTGGGATGTGCAACCGGTCCCAGAGAAGGCAATGGCCCAGTCAAGTGCTGTCTCAAGTCTGTGCTAAGCTTTACAGCTTCCGTATAAGCATCAGTCAAGGTAGCTGGAGGGTTAGGTCTCTATTTCAGAAAGGTTGCTGTTAGACTATCCAGAGCTTCATAATATACTCCCAAGGCAATACCGTCATCTAGAACATATGGGTCTTGTAATCTGGTGAACGCACGATGGAATCTATTATTGAAACTGGCTATGGGTTCATTAACCTCTCTCTTGACTTTGATAAATTGCAGGTATAACTCATTGGCACTGATAGGAATCCGGAACTTCTGTAGAAAGGCCTTCTCTAGGTCGTTCCAATTAAGAATTGAGCCGGCAGGAAGATGGTTATACCAATAAAAGGCTTCTTCTCCCAGTGAATAAGGGAACAACCTACAAGCAACATCCTCATGAACTATCCCCCTGTCCTTAAGGCAAGTCTGGAAAATTCTCAGGTGCTCTTCAGCAGTCCTGTTTGGGTCGTTAGCACGAAATTTTGAACAGAAGTGTTCAGGGTTCTTGGGCATAACATTGTAGGCTTGAAAGAACAAAGGTGATGGATTGTTGGCAAGGAAATCCATTGGTAAGAGTGGGGGTGGAGGTGGTGGTAGGTTATTGGCAGGCTGAGGCTGTTGAAGAGGAACCTCTTCAGGGACGGGTATGGCTTCAACCTCAGGATGTGAGGATATGGACGATGTGGGTGAAGGGATGGGTGATGATGATTCTCCCCTTACTCTAGTCCTCCTTGACCTATTGGGGAACTGTATCTCTTCTAAATCCTCCTCTCTTGTGGTGGATCTGGTATTTCTCCTATATCTCTCTAGAGAGATGGCGTTCAAGAAACGATCCAGTGTGCTCATTCAGGCCCTCCTTCTAGCGCCAATCTGTTGATGGTGTTTTCTACACAGCAACAACTCAGACAGAATGTAATATTCTATCTCTCTTGAAAGGTTATTCTCAACAATAAATTACTGAAAATTACCCACCCCAAGGTCTCTCGGGTGTTAGGTCATAACAATGCATAAAACAACTCAGATAAAATGTGAAATTGCTGGTAATCACAATCGGACCTTACTACAAGCAAACTGTATCTTTTCAATTTATCAGATCTGACAATATGATGATCTTGAATCCTAAATCTAACTGAATAATAAAGAAATTGCAAAATATAGGGATGCAAGGAAGTAATAAAATCTAACTATTGCAAGGACAAGCAATGCAAATGACATATATTCGGAATGGACCTATCTCAATTAACCAATTCTTGTTTGACCCACAAGGAAATCTTACAAGAACAGTGCAATCTTCTGAGGAATACAGGTTTTCAAATCATAGACTTGCATCTACAACCGAACTTAGGCACATTTGAATATACGGTCCAGGTTGACTTCACCAGCCTACTACAATCAGATAGTTACTGGGAGTATAGACCAAAGATAGCTACCAACATTCCAAATATGAAATCACATACACCATTTATCCAACTAAACTAATTTATTTCTGAATATTAAACCCTAGATCTTCAAGCAATTTGAAAGATAGAACAAAAGAACCATGCAAGATGAGATAACACAAAGGATTTCACCAGGAAAACCACAATGCCTTCAATTGTATTAATCACCAAATGCTGCAACAATTCAACTGTTCTGAATATGGTATTTGCTTCAAGAAATTCTAAAAACTCTAACTATTGCTCTCGCTAATCTCTATTACTGTCTTGCTAATGTCTATAACTGATTTCTTCTGAACCCTTACAATGAGGCAAAAATGCCAATTTATACCAAAATTCCCCCAAAACATGTCGACCCAGCCAAACATTTTTACAAAAAAAATCAAAACCGCCAAAACAGGTCGGCCAAGGAAACAAACTAAGGCACACATTTAATGCCATCATCCAAGTCGGCCAAGGCATAGTCCCCAAGGAAGTCCGGTCCAATGCATGCCCTATAATAATAGGGAAGCACAAATCTCGAGATAAGCACTAACTGCTGCTTCCTTTGTCTTTCCTCCACGCTGGTGACCCTTGGACCTTCGAGAATATCCCCTCCAGCTCAGCAATAGGTGGCAACGGCAAAACCCTGAGTCTGCATTTAATTGAATCAATTCCCTCATTGGATCGCTCAATGGTTTTCTTCCAGTCTTCCTTGTTAGCCATGTACCTGTCTATCACTGCCAAGTATGTAGCAGCATCATCAAGCAAATGGGAGGTGACGGCTCCATCAGATTCCAGGGCATAAACCACATGCCACCATTCCTTCAGTTGATCTAAGCTCAGATATTTGGGAGCTATTTTCTTTCTCCCTGTCATCACCTCAAAGAAAGTAATGCAACCATCATAAATTGCAGTGAGGTCAGCCTCAATTGATTTCCTTTGTTTTTGTATCTTTTTCAGGCCTCCCTGGCAGATCTGCAACGCCTCGAACCATTCCCATGGTTCATCCAATCTGGCGGAGGGAAGAATTCCATCTTTGCCCAATTGCTCCCGGCCATGTCCTAAAATAATCCTTGACTTCTGCAGCAGGAGGTCAATATCACTCTTATCTTGAGAGAGGATACTCTCTAACAGTTCCTTTCCCCGGACTGCATCCTTGCCCACAGACAGGATCTCCTTAATAGCTTCATCTCCTTGTGTCTGGACACCCATTAACCAGTCTGTGGCAGCCTGAGCGGAGGCCTTCATCTTTTCAATTCCAGAAATTTTTTCTTTGGGCAGAAATCCCAGAGTAGCAGAGGAGGACGGATGAAGAGACTGTAGAGGCTTCATTACCTCCTCCAGACATTTCCTCAACCTTTCATTTTCTCTTTTAAGTTCTCGCTTTGACTGGGTCTCCTTCTTTAGTCTGTCCACAATCACAACACTTGATCCTTCAAATTCCTCAATATCCTGCTCTAAGGAGGCCGACCCAAGGTTAATGGTTTGGACGTTGTAATCCTGGCCTGTTACCTCATCTCTCATTTTGTCTGCAGCAGGGGTGGCAATGTGAACTACTCGGTTATGCACTTCATCTCTTTCTACCCGAGAAATCACCTTTGCAGCCTTCTTCTTCTTCCCCTTACCAATCTGAGACAACATTTCATCCCAGTCAAGAGGGGTGTCTTCTACAATCACCTGTTTCTTCTTTGCAATTTCTTTCTCCAGCCAATCTGGGGCTACGGGGTCCGTCCGGATTCCTTCTGTATGAGTTTCCCCCGGGTCTTCTGTGGCTTTCTCTCCTTCCACAGCTGTCACCTCGACTTCCTCCTTGGTTGTTGCCTTGTCCCCTTCCTTCTCCGGAGTTTTCTCACTTTGACTAGCCTCCTCAAGTCCCAATTCTGGATGCACCGGTGATGGATTCCGAGCAGGTAGGCTCTCCTCCAGTTCCGGTGATCCGCGGCCTTTCTCACTCTCCGGAGAATCCTCATACTGCACCAAGGGAGAAGTGTGCCTTTCTTCTGTTTCCACATCAAGCTCGGCAGCCTCACTGAACAATGTCCCCTCTGTGAACGGTTTTGCTTCTCCGCTGATTTCCTGCTCATCCGGATTCTCTGGTTCTAGTACGCTCTGTGGAGGAGAGACAGGCTTTCCCTGTTCTTCAGCTAGCAATATTGGAGAAGAACCTTTTGGCTGTGGAGCATCCTTTGGGGAAGGAGTTCTAAATTTTCTGGTATACACCATGGTCTTTTCACCCCCAGAACTCTCCACATCAACAACTGGAGGTTCATCCTCTAAAGCAGTTTGGTCTTTCTTCTTAGCCACTCTTGTAGTTCTGGCTTTCTTTGGTGGTGGAGGAGCATCCTCTTCTTCAACTTTCTCTGCTTCTTCCTCATCCAAGGACTTGCTGATTGTCAGAGTTTTCCACCTGCGTTTGCCAATTGGTTTCCTTTTTGCTGTAGGCTCAGTCCCCTTAGGACCTCTGACTTTGATCTTGAAAGGGGAGGTTTTAGCCGATTTCCCTTTGGGGTCCTCTTCCCCGGATTCTTCAGAAGTGGACATGGGGTCGAGATTCCCCATCAAATCAAAAGTACAAGGCACATTAGCATTCTCCAACACCCAGACCTTATGTTTAATCCAAGAAAAGATAAATCTTAGCACTGGAGCCATCAAGCCTTCCAACTCTATTACCTCAGGCTCATTCCAATCAATATCTGCAATTGATCTGTCCTTGATGGGCTCATAGACATGGTCTTGGACTAGTTTTCCATCGTCATCCAGCTGATCCGGAATCAACTTTACATTATACTGTCTAATGGCCTCTACAGGCAGCTGGGAATACCTTTTCTTCCTCACATCAAGGTCATCCTTGATGTTGACCCAGTAGTCCTCCAAATCCTCTTTATGCTTGTATTCCCGGGTAGCCCTTTTTTGTGCCTCTCCGGTTATATCAAAGTTCATTCTCTTTGAATGGAAAGAGAATCCATATGCGGCTAACTCCTCACCTGCAGTGTGAGCTGATTGGATGGACGGGCACATCTCCCCCACGCCAATCCCAAGAGGGAAGTCACCTCCAAAACCAGTTTTATGCTTCTCCCTCTTCACCACTGCATCAAACTCACAAATCGATCTCACGACCTCCAGTAGCACGATGTGGTCAGTGGGATACCTGGGCAATCTGTAGGGTGCAACTAGGCATCCATCAATCTGAAGATAAGTGAAGGTGGGGAACTGGATAAACCATGCCCCATAATTCTTGATCAACCCCTTGGCCCCATCGGATAATCTGATATGTTCTGCATTCTGAAGGGTCCAGGTAATGTGCATTGTAAAGGCATCATTGGCCCTCCTATAATCTCTGTGTCCCAAATGTAGCTCCGGATAGACTTCGTAGATGATATCCTACCCGATAGTTCCTGCCGGAGTTAGTCCCTTGTAAGGATAGGAGATGGCCAATACATACATGATGTAGGAGGACATGGTGAACTTCTTCGACTCCAAGACATTCCTCAGTTGTTTGTATATTTTTGCACTGATGAGACTTGCCCAGTGATAATTTGTTCCCTGACTCATCTTGGTGATCACGTGGACCATCCAACTCTCCAATACTCCGGCAGTTTTAAGTCCGGCCACCCTGCTCAACAGTGTGATGGCATCATAGATATCCAGCCTGAATTTCACCCTATGCAACTGTTTAGGCAACTTGGAGTGGTGGGATTTTAGCTTTTCCAGCCACGAATTAATGATTTGTTGAGCCTTAACCGGCTCGTTCTCATAATATGTTCGAGCTATGTCAATGTTTAAGGCACAGACTGAGAGGAGATCTGGCATGCTGAAGGCCTGGGCAATGGAGGCAGGACTGAAGTTTGCCAAGACTCGTCCCTCAGTGCTGACCACCATCTGTGTGTCAAAAATGTATTGTCGGGCACACTCCAAAATCAACTCGTAGCACTTGACCGCTGGAGGGAACCCTGCCACATGCACCAATCCTGAATTCATCATTCCTTGCCTCAAGGCTGATTGGTCCTTCTCAGCCATTCTTTGCTTGAACTCCTCATGCGCCAAGCACCGACGTTGGTATCAGATACCTCAGCCCATACGGAAGATAGCTTACTTTTTGGAACCTGACTCTTCATGTCTAATCTCAATCTCTCTGTCTCAGAAACTGAAGATGCCCCTGCACTACCCTTGGACTTCCCAGCAGCAACCTTGCTTGATTCGGCCTGCACATTCAAGAATTATTATTAGAATTCAATCATTGAGCTCATATAAATCCAAAGGGTTAGCACACATCATATAAATCCATTAAAATCCATTTCTAATTGCCAATCTTTCGAGATCCGGAGAAATCCAATAATCCGGGAAAATCATGTGAACTGGGAAAATACCGTCGGGGCGGAATTTCGAAGAAATCCGACCCAGACGGATTCCTGTTGCCAAGGCATTATTAGACATATAAATCATTAATACACTCGGAAAATCAGAGGATATCATTAAAAATTACTCATTAGCAACAGGAAATAAGCATAAACGATCATTCCATCATTCCTATCATCGAAATATACAAAAGAACGCAACCAGACAGGAAATCCAAAAAAATCCGGATGGAACGGATTTTTGCGGACAGCATCAAATGCACCAGAAATTAACCCTGTCTGCGGAATAAGCCCAAACCGGGAAAATCCGGGAGCAAGGAAATTCTGTGACGGCCTCGGGAACCCGAAAAACGGCATAACGTGCACCAAGTCCCAAACGACCACGGGATCTCCACTACCTGAGCTCGAATGATCCTAAAACCGACGATAATCAACAATCTCAAGCAATGCAAAGGACCCAACTCCCAAAAGCCCTCAAAAGAAGGAATCCTTGTGCTGAAACGATGATGCCCTAAATCAAACGATCGAATTTCTGCCATTAAAACCAGAGCAAGCTTTAGGGTTAAAAAATATCGGTTCAGGATTACCTAAAAGCCCTCTAATCCTCATAGGACGGGAAGCCAACATAACATGGGACAAAAGTCACTCAAGCACAAAAATAAAACCATCGTTCTAGTCGGAACGCCAAGGAAACCCTAATTTCACATGGTAACACATTCGCGTCCGAAACAAACAAGCAGCCCGACCCAGAACGCCGTCTAAAGGATAAATATGCAATCAAACGGACAAATGTAGCTCACAGGGCACGGGAGATGGGGCTCAATAATAAAAATAGATCAATCCCGACTGTATAAATATAAAATCAAAATCAAATCATGGGCCGACCCCAAATTTAACAATACCCAGTGCAAGAAAACCCCAAATCATCTCATAAGCAAACGGAAGGAGCAATAAATACATACCATGGATCAAAGCAAGCGAAAATTGAGCTCAGAAAATCAATCCACGCGACAACACGTCTAAGCAACGAGATACCGGCAGCAACACTCAAGCAATCCTCGCGCAAACAACCAAGATCAATTCTCAAAGCTCAATTGAAAATTCTGAATCGCCAGAGCAATCAGCAAGGAAGCAATGGAGATAGAATGAATCAGAAAATGCCCTAAATTCGACCTTATAGCCATCTGAGCGAAGGTACCTCAACCATTAATGCGCAAAAAGACCTTTCTGACAAGTCTAGAAACACGAGCCCCACGCAGAATTTCGGAAAATCCCAGAATGCGCGAAAACATAGATTCTGCGGAAATGCAGAAACTGGGGAAATGAGGAAGACCGGGATTTTGACAGAATCTGGAAAAATCCGATAGGACCGGAAAATCCCGAAGTCAGGCAGAAACCCGGAATCGGAGAATCCTGCCAGAAACAGACAAGGAACCAGAGCCCGGGAAAATCCGCCAGAGACGGAAAATCCCTGATCCAGGCGAAAACCCGGACCTGGCCCAAAGCCCAATTTAAATCAATTCCAACCTCAGGGAAAGGGTAAAGCCAGCAAGACCAACACATCAAGACCCTAAAATGATAAATCCAATAAAATCAAAGGTCAAAGACACCAAAAAAAAAAGGTCCCCACTCCAAGTGGGGCGTGTGTGCGAAAACTGCACAACAATATACATATACATATACATATATATACATATATGTATGTACATACAATACATACATATACATATATACATATATGTATGTACATACTACACATACTACACATATACATATATATACATACTATACATATACACATATACATATACATATATATACATATATATACATACATACACACACATATATATACATATATGCACTACAAAATACCAAATGTTATGAACATTATATATACATGTAAATATACATGCATATATATACATATATACATACAAATCTACATATACATATATATATGTATACACATAAGCTGTATATGGACCACCCTTTCACACGAGAGGTTTTGCATAGGTCTATAATTGTGATTTTCAGCATTCTATGGCAATGGCTGCAATGGAATAAAATAGTTAATGTTATGCAATTCATTTCGTTGATGTCCACCTAAGGCTATATTATCTCATTTGTGTCTTCCATTTACCATCTATGGTTGTAACACAACAAAATAGTCAATGTTTTGGATGTTATATATACATATACATACATATATATATGCATATATACACATACATATACATATAAATACATATACATATACAAACACACACACACACACACACACACATATATATATAGACATATATATACATATATACACACATACATATAAATATATATCAAAGCACAAAAAAACTGCACAACAACAAACTAAGCCAAAAAAAACAACCCAGGCTAGCCATCAACAATCGACAATTGTGGGTTTTGCATGTGGGTGATTGTTGGCTATATTGTTCCATTTATGGCTTTGGTTCTTTGTGAGTGGTTGCAAAATAGTTAATCTGGTGTGTTTTTGGTGAATCTTCATATCAAGATTTCTTGTGTTTTGTGGGTTTTGGCATCTATGTGACTGTTGACAATATTGTTTCATTTATGGCATCTGGTCTGTGTGGATGGTTGAAAAATAGTTAATCTGTTGTGTTTTTGGTGAATCTTCGCATATGGGTTACCATTGAAACCAATATTGATTCATTTAGGGTTTGTGTTTTCCTGGTGAAGGTTTTGAGTCCATCTGTTACTGGGAGCTTTTTGTGTTTTGTGGGTTTTCCATGTGAGCCACTGTTGGAAGCTGTGCTTTTGTGTGTGATAGTTGCAACCCAATGAAATAGTTAATGTTATACAGGTTGTCTTATTTTTGGTTATATTGTTGCATTTTTGATAGGGTTCTCTTGAAAAGAGAGTATATAGTTTCTTCACAATCATATTGTTTGATTTATGGGTCAAATTTTGCATGGATGTTTTTGTATGGATTTTTCACTGTGTTTTTTACTGTTTTTCTCCTTTGGCTATCTAGGTGATGTTGGTTATTTTTTAAGAACCAAACTGATCTCTAGACATACCTATGGATTTTGTCATTTCCAATTATCAATAATATTGAATGGATTGACCAACAAATGAATAGAGGTTGTTTGAACTTCTATTCCTACTCTTTGGGCTCTATGAAACCCGGGAGGGTGATCCCATAGTGTATACCTAAAAGACCTTTCACAATTACAACCAAATACATTGTTAATAATAGATAACTCTCATGATATCACTTGATAGCAACATTAAATAAGTTGGTAACTTATTCTACTAATGTTATATAAGATGATTATGAGAGAGAAAACAATCAAAAGAACAAACAACAACAGTGTTCCTTTTGAAATTTTATGGTTAAAAGATTGAGTAGTAATGAATCAACACTATAAATGTAACCCTAATATCCTGCATGAACTTGTGTCTTTATCCAAAACATGGAGTCAATATTCTTTGACATAAATTGATAACAATTAAAAAAATAACACATATAATTCCAAGAAATCTTGCATTACAATATTTCTCTGTGACTTCAGTATTATCACTTCTTACAAATATCCTAGCATATGATATTGATAAGTTATCACTCTCATATAAGCATTTACATCAATTCATTGAATCGATAGGAAAACATACTAAACATCCATTAGGGAATGATAGAGACAAATGAAAGAAATATTTGACTACTTTCAATCATAACTCATAACACACATACAGGGAGAGAAAATAACCATGAAACCAATAATAATATGTATCATAAAATGCTATACCATTATTAGTCTTACATGCAAGAGTATGAACTCCAAAATGAACTTGAAAACAAAGACCCTAACACTTGTTTTGTATTTTCTTGATAACACTAACAGTATCAACTCAAAATTTTCTAACTCCTGTGATTATGGTCCTGAATTCCTTCTTATAGAGATGAAGGAGAAAAACAAGCCTCAAACCAAATAGCACACATGTCATGATTTCATAGGACCACTTGTAACAATATTTCCTTCATTTTTACGCTTAATTCTTCAAGTGAAACAAATAAACATGAGGCAGAAAAATCCTCAAATCTTCGTGGAAAATAGGTCCCACCTTAAAAGACATCATTAGTTTGTTACAACGGTCATAAGATATTCTCCATGTGTTCCAAATGCCAATTGTAAGGAGATCAAAATAGAAAAACTTACGAAGCAAGGCATAGAAAATAGAAAAATGTCAAAAACCGCCTAATCCACAATAGCACCACGTGCTAATTACTTTGAGCATTGAGGAGAGAATAATATTTTACCATGTTTTATCAAAATCCTAAGCTGTATTGTTTTCAGGCTATGTATTATTCTTCTGCTATCCATTATTCTTCATATTCAATCTATATACTGCTCCAACCAAAAATAGTATTCCTCCTCAGTGGGCCATTTAATATTCAATAAATCCTGCACCTTAGTAGTGTACTTGAAGTACCTTGCATCAATTAAAACTCTAGCTTCTTTAACAAATATATCCATTTTTGACTCAATTTCCACCATTGTATCAATGGCTAAATTGAGCAAAAGGTAATTAGTAGTAGACAAATGCATTATAGCAGCATCAAGAAATCCTCCCAAATCTTCCTTCTAGGTCTCAAAGGGATGTAATTCACCCTTGAAATTCAATATTTGAGACATTATGTGGTTCTCCATTTCCTTGAATATTTTCAACTTGCTCTAGAGCTGTTTACCTCATTTATTTGGTCAATAGTCATCAAGATGTCAGGAATATTTGTGGGTGCCTTGGGATCCTCTTTTAATTTTGGCATCATCTCTTTTAGAGCACTTACTCTAGCAATCTAGTTATTCCACACATTCCTAAAGGCTTCTTGTACTTGCAGATACTTTGTATTTGCATCATGAATGTTTTTATACATGGCCCACACTTCATTATCCTTGTGAACCAACTTGGTTACTCTATGTTTAAGCACATCCCTAAAAATATCATTGGACACCTTAACTGTCTCTAATTTGGCCTACTTGACACTTTCCTCTTTAGCCATTAACTTTCCTTTTAAATCATCAATTCTAAGGGCCAATGTCTCTCTATCCTATGTGTGCATATCAAATGAGGAAGAGGGAGAAGGCTGGGTCATTGTCTTTTGGGTAGCTTGAATAGAAGCACTGATTCAACTCAATTCATTCAAAGCCTTATTATATTCCTTGACTAAAGATTCATATTTCTTTTGAGAAATATGTGTCGTATCCACACAAAGCAATGCAACATGTGCAGTCAATTCAGATGCTTGGATAGGGGTTATGTCACTAGCTCTTTTTACGACCAGTGAACCCATGACCTCTTTAATTGGTCTAGCAACCTCATGTTTGTTAGTATTAGGTGCCATAGACCAAATTGCAAGGGTATGCAACTTTGGACTATACCTGAAACCAAACACTTTATCTTCAAACTGATCTTCAGTTATCAGAGCTTGATGATCTCTTCTAACTACACCATAGGCTATGGCAGTTGTGATAGTACACCTTGGTAGTAGCATAATTCCACTATCCTTAACAACTCTACAAGCTTCAATAGGAGTAATGGCTGCAATTTTAGCCTTAATCTTTTCTTCTTCCACTTTCTCAGTGTCTTCCTGATAGGAAGGTTCAATATTGGCTCGAGTTGCTTCCATAGTCTCTTTTATTTATTTACTCCTTTGTTGGATCATAAATTCCTAAAACTCTTTGGTTTGTACAAATTTATCATCATCCAAGAACTCATCACATTCCCTAATCCTGGGATCATCATCATTTTCTCTATCATAATGCCATTGGACAATCCTATCAGGAGGGACATCTGAAGTATGAGCCTCATCAATGTGTGGAGGAGGAAATTTCTGCTCAACTTCTACATTTTTTGGTGCATGTTTTTCCATTTGTTCCTCTCCAGCCTCCTAAACATCTTCAAACCTTTCTAGGATGTCCATAGCTTGTTCTTGACGTTGTTGCTTTAAAAGGATCTAGGCTCTATCTACAACCTCCTTTACTTTTGTTTTAAATTGACCAGACTGATAGTCCCTTATCATACCAAAGGTCCTCTCCAAAGGTTTTGCAATTTCATTTTATGGACTGATATAGAAGGCATTCCTTTTCATAATCTTCTCCTCAAGGTTTGTCATAGATTTCCACTCCTTTTTCTTGGCCATAACAACCTCATCACTTTCCAAGTTCCTTAGTACATCATCATTATAGAAAAAATCATGATGTATGATGCCTAAGTTCTTTTTTCTTCTCTTTTTAGCCACAAATTCTTCTAGATCAAAAATTATAACCTCATCTATTGGTATTATGAGATTATTTACCATAATACCCAATTTCTCATACCCTTCAAGGGAAGTGATCTTAAAATAAGTAAAAGAGCATTGGGGGTATAACGTAGAGCCCTTTCTATCCTTTCTAAACATTTCAAAATCCATGACTTCCATTTTCCACATGAGCTCCATAAAATCCAACCTATCTGAGACATACAAGGGTAAGCAATGGGGTGCCGCTTTAGCTCCATAAACCCTGATCAAAGAATATTATGAATGTAAGAACTAGTCAACCCAGTTATGTGTAGCTATAGAACTTGGTACAACCATTAGGTGCATGACATTCTTGATTTCTGGAGAAATTCTAAATCTAGGTGCCACACCCAATGACTCTAAGATATCATGTCTTATAACATTGGCAAACAAAATGTAGTTAGAGTTGGAGTAATCTTGATCCCAAATATGTGTCCACATTTGCATAGGGATGGCTTCATTTTCACTATTGACAATACTTAAATTTAATTTCCTTTTCCACTCATAATATCCCTCCCACAAGAGCATATGCATCAATAAGGAATAATGAGGGAAAAATAGAGGAAGTGATCCCCTTTAAAATTAAAAAAATTCTCATACATTTGTTGGGCAACAAAGTTAGCATAATCAAAACTAGTGTTTGGATTATAGTCATGTATGTCTGCCACCATCACCAACAATTCAGGGGCCATTCTAACCTCAAAATCCTGAGCTACCACCTGGTTCAGACAATAGTAAGTGTTCTTGAAATAGTCTTCAAATTATTCGCATTCAAAAGGCTCAACATCTTGAATAATGAACTTTTTCTTGTTTCTTCTGTCACACAAGTATCGATTACTTATTTGCAAATTTTATTTTTTGATATTCAACATACAAGTCAGCACATCAAAACTTTGCAATGTAATTGGGACTCAACCCAAACACATCCAACATTTTATCCTTAGTCACCTCTAGAATCATATCACCATTCTCACTCTTGATTTTCCTGTCAGTAGGGGCATAGTGCCTTGCTAACTCCATCAGTAAATCAACCTCCACAAACACATTTGAAACAACTAACTTTCCCATGTTCAACCCCTGTAAGAAGCATGCAAGCTTGCTAGAATTTCACTTGTTGAAAGCATATTTAAACAATTGCCATCCACTCTGGGGTTGGGGTTTTTTACCAATCTCACTAGCATCGTCAATCAACCTAGTGGTAACAACAACTTGTCTTGGGGGCCTCTTGCCAATTCATGACCCTCCTTCTTTGATACCACCAAAAGTTTCATGTATAAATTTTTTTGTTTCCTTCTTCACACTTCTAGACCTTGTGGAAGCTGTAGGAGTACTAGGCAAAGGGTTAGACACAACTAGTGGTTTGGGCTCAACTTCAGCTAAAGCATACTGAGTTTTAAGTCTGTTGACCCTTTTTTGTTTTGGTTTCCTTTTAGGTCTAATATTGGACTCACTAGGCTTTGGGTCACTCATGCTTATAGCGCAGATGGAAGTTAGGGTTTACACCTTCTTACAGCCAAACAAAACTCTTTACGACTATTGCAAGACTAAACTCTACTTCAGAATAGGGTAAATTTCCTCACAAATTAAACAATGTTAAATTATCAAATTGACAACACCATGAAAATATTAAATTTCCTTTTCCATCAATTTTCTCATCAGCTTTTATGGGCATTCATCCTACTACCTTAATTAATAGGAGGTATTAATTTTTCTTACCTAGAGAAAAGTTATGCCACCCTTAGAGTTTTCCTAGCAAATTCTTCAACCTCTGATATTCCTTCCACTAACGAGTGAGCTAGTATGCACAATAAACTAGATATCTAGTTTCAGTTACGACCGAGAGGGGAGCATGTCACCATTAATATTTGATAGTAAGTTCGTGTGAGCGAACTGACAAGTAGCCATTCAATTTTGAACCTTGATCATTGATCCTTCAGCTTTAAAACTATATCAATGATTGAAAATTCACCTCACTACTTTTCTTTCTACTTTATATGAAATCTTTGAGATTCTGACATGTTGCTTCTTCATGTAGTAGTTATTGCCAATTGCTGGTTCATTTTGATCTTTCCCACCTTGATCAATGATGTAAGTACTTTGCGTGGTGAAATCTTAGCCCTTAGATCAATGACTAGATTCTTAATCATCCTCATCTCCATCGCTCCTTTCTAATTCATCTTTCACATCTTGACTCCAATCAGCGACAAGAGATGCAAGCACCATAGTTTGACACGTACACCTACATAACAATAAAAGACATCGCAAATAGGATGTAGTCAAATTAGCAGGAGAAAATTTCTTAGAAGGGGTCATCTCGCTCATCGCTAATTATAGCCTTAGTGTTCAAAATGAATTCGTGAGGTGTGATACAATTGGAAACTCATATCTTACTCATCACTAATTGTAAACTTGATCCCTTTACAACATACTGGCAATTAGTTATGAAAATAGGATCATGGAATGAGAAGTCATCGCTTATCGCTACTACAACCTTAAGAACCCACAAATTATTAGTGATAGGCAATCCCATAAGAACCTCACTCATTGTTAATCATAGGAAAAAGCTTAGGGAACAATTAGCGATGGGCGATACCTTAGAGATACTACCTCATCGCTCATCTCCATTTTAAAACATATATCTCAAAAGTAATCAACGATGATCAAGGATGGCTGAACTTAAGTGAAACATTTATGCACATGCTCAATAGGTTGTTATGACGGGGGGAACTTCCTAGGATGATGCGATATATAAAACAAAAGCTTGAGAACCTCGCATTCATGACATAGCATAGTTTTTTGAACTCATTATGAGGAAACCAACTACCAAATAGAGAGTATTAAAATAGTGACCAACAATAGGCAATAGGAAGTCAACAAATCAAATAGAATGCTCAATTGACTTTAAGGAAGCAAAACTTCAAAAACCCTCCTAAATACAACATGGATTTAAGTCGAGACATGATAGAACAAAGGTTCCATTAGTGGCTTCGATTGGGGACGTATGCCTCTTGCAAGCATGGCGAGATCACCAAAATCTCATGTTGAAGTAGACCAAAATGTGGATTAAAACCCAGAGGACTGAAACTGGGGAACTACCCAAATGAGGTAGCAAGCCCCAAAAACAAAACGAAAGCAAACACACCCATATACACAATATATACAAAGAGAACATACATGGAAAATAACATACTTAGGAGAAGTATGGCTTTAAGAATTTTCCATGTATTGGCAGTTCAAAAAGTTTCACCTGTCAAGCTTTGAAGAAAATATGAGTGTTCTCCGTGAGTGTTGGCTATCAAATAAGGGCCAATCCACAATGCTTCAAATTTTCCATGTTTTCCCTTATCCTGAGCTATCGCATTCCAAACTAACACCATATTGTTAGCTTCAAATTTTCTAGGAGAAGATTTTTATCATATAAGTGCTTCACCTTCAATTGCATCTTGAAGTTTTTATCTTGAGCCTCCCTCCTAGACTCATCCAACTGTACCAAATTATTCACCTGTGCTACATATCATCATAGATTTCTCCATCATATTCCAAAACAAACTTGTACATCTTGAGTAGGTTATTTTGTGGCAATCTTGCCTCCAAACCATACACTAAATCTAAAGGTGAATAACGAGTGGCCTTTTTCATAGTCACTCTATTTTCCCAGAGTGCCAATTTTAATTTTGAATCGCAATCCTTTTTGTTCTTCTCCATGATTCTCTTGATTATCTTCATCAAGCTCTTATTACTAGACTCAGCTTGACCATTCCCTTGGGGATGGTAAGGTGAAGAGTAAGAGACTTGTATGTCGTGTTTCTCACAAAATTCCTTGAATTCATCTGATCTAAAACATATGGCATTGTCTGAGATAATTCTCTTAGGGACTCAAAATCTGATAAGAATATGGTTTAACAGAAAGTCAAATACCACCTTGCTTGTTACCTTCTTTGTAGGTATAGCTTCCATCCATTTTGTAAAGTAGTCAGTAGCAACAAGAATCCATGAATGAACTCCACTAGATTTTTATGGTATCTCCCCAATGAAATCAATCCCCTATTGCTGGAAAGGGGCTTCAACTATCATAGGTTTGAGTGGCAGGTTTCCTAAAATCCTCAGTTTTCCTAAGAATCATTGAAAAGCATCACAAGTTTTAACAAATTTGTGAGCATCTTTAAAAACTGTAGGCCACTAGAATTCAGCCTTGAAAATCTTGTGTGCAGTAGTCTTTTCCATATAATGACCACCACACACCCCATTTTTCATTTCTTGCAGAAGCTCCAATGCTTGTTTTCCATCCACACATTTCAGAAGCACTCTGTCCAAGCTTCTCCACCATAACTCATTATCAATGATCACATACTTGATAGCATGTAGTTTTAATGTTCTTTTTTCATTGTTAGCCATATCAGAAGGACATTATAAGGTTTGCAAATACTGGATAATTCTTTTGTACCATCAACACGTTTGCATATCACAGAGAGGTGCTATGTCAATTACTTTAGTGTGACTTACTTGATTGGCTTCCAAATTTGCCTCTACCATTAATTTGGCTAGGCCTTGTCCTCTTATAAACTTGCTAATGTGAACCTCAATGTTGAATTCTTGGATCCCATTGATCCGCCTACATCTTCTACCTGTTGTCTCTTGTTGAGTAAAAATGTCCTTCACAGCTGTACTTGGTACAAAGGCAATAAATGTAGCCCCTTGTAAATAAGTTCTAAAGTTCTTTATAGCCTTTACCAAAGCATAAGCCTATTTCTCAGTAGTTTCATACTTCAGTTCTGCAGCATGTAGAGATTTGCTAAAAAGTGCAATTGGTTGTTCAAAACCTTGCTCATTTTTCTATAGTAAAACAATGACAATAGTATGAAAAGAAGCAAGAGAGAAAATGTGCATTGGTTTGGAAAAGTTAGGAGACTTTGAAGGATTGGAGCCTCGTTAACAACTTGTTTTATCTTCTTAAAAGCTTGACTGGGCTCTTCACTCCAAAGTACCTTTTCACCCTTCTTCAACATTTTAGAAATAGGTCTTGTAATCTCTGCAAAGTTGGTTACAAACCTTCTTAAAAAAAATATTTACCTAAAGAAGAACTAGATACCCTTGATATTTCTTGGCTAGGGAATCTTATCAATAGCTGCTACTCTTTTTGGATCTATCCTTACTCCCTCTTTGGACACAATATGTCCTAGTAGTTTTCCATCGGTGACCCCAGAGGCAAATTTCTTAGGATTCAAAGATATTCCATATTCTAATGACTTGAAAAAATCCTTTTCTAGATGCATGCAATGATCCTCTTCTCTTATAGAAAAAGTAATCAAGTCATCTTGATACACAACCATAAATAGATCAATAAAATTTGAGAAAGCTACATCCATAGACCTCTAAAAAGTAGCACCAACATTTGTTAAACCAAAAGAAATCCTTACATATACATAAGTACCCCAAGGAGTAGTAAGTGCAGTCTTGTATTGCTTAGAATCCTTCACCTTTACTTGATTATACCTTGAGAAATCATCCATCATTGACAACAAATCACAACCAGTTACCTTCTATAACATGGCCTCCATGTTGGGTAAGGGATAATTATCTTTTAATGAAGATACATTCAGGTTCCTAAAATAAACACATAGTCTTATATCCCCATTCTTTTTTCTCACTGGTACTAAGTTGGATACCCATGAAGAATGTCTAATAGGTTTTATAATACCAGCCTCTCTTGACTTTACCAACTATTCTTGTATCTTGGGAGCTATCATAGGATTAATTGGTCTTTGCTTCTGTCTGAAGGGTTTTGCACCCTCCTTTAAAGGGATTTCATGTTGAAATAGCTCCTCTTTGTAATATTTCAAGTCATCATACGACCAGACAAAGACATTCCTATACTTTCTCAACAAGGCAATAAGCATGGCTTTCAAATTAGGTTTCATCTTTTTTCCTATGTAAACCTTCTTTGGGGCATTTTCATTTCCCAAGTTTACTTCTTCTAAGTCTTTTGAGTGGGAAACCATTGCTTTGGCCTTACTAGCTTCTTGATTATCAAAGAACCTTTCAAGAGCTACAAGAAATGTGGGGATTTTGTTTGTTTTTAATTGGATAACCTCTTTCCCAAAGATTGTGTCTTGTCCATCAACATTTTCTATGAATCCACTAAAATCAATCCCTTGACCTTCATATTTATCAACACATTTCAGGAATATAAGAATATCCTCATCATCATTAAAAATATGCCAATTGTACACTTTATAATAATGCCATGATCAAAAGCCTAGTTTGAAAATTTTAAAGATGCGAAAGCAGGACCATTGTCACAGACAATAGAAAGAGGACATCCAAATTGGTTAATAATGGTAGATTCTAGAAAATCAATCACTACCTCAGATGTACATTGCCTACAAGCAAAAGCCTCAGTCCACCTTGTGAAATAATTAGTGATGGTTAGAATGTACCTGTGTCCCACAGAAGATGGCGAGTTGATAGGACCTATAAAGTCCATGCCCCACTGAGCAAAAGGCCTTACCTCAGTAACTGGTTGAAGTGGGAGTGCTGCATACCTTCCTTTGTTGCTGTAGTCTGGCAAGTGTGACATGTCCTGACATGATGGTGAATGTCCTTAAACAATGTGGGCCAATAATACCCAGCCCTCAAAATCTGATTCACTGTGGCAATAGTAGAACCATGGCCAGTACCATACTTTTCATGAAATTCATTCATCACCCTTTCAGCTTCTTGTTTCCCAAGACACCTCAAATAAATGCCTTCATGATTCCTCTTGTACAAAATAGCTCCTTTTAGCATGAAACTATCGCTCTTCAATCGCAGAGCTCTCCTTTGAATGACATTAAGATGGCTTGGGGATCGCTGGTTCAACAAATAATAAACTATCTCATCATACCAGCTACCTGGGGAAACCACTTCAAGATTATAATTCTAAATAGTCAGTTCAAGTCCTATTTCAGCCATAGTCTGAGTAAGTCCCTGCCCTCTTACCAACTTCATGGGTTGAATCTCAATGTCATATTCTTGTAGCATTGTCACCCACTTAGCTCTATGCTCACCTAACTCATTCTGCATCAATAGTAATTTAACTATAGGATCTGGGACAATTGCATAAACCTTATTCCTGAGGATATAATGTCTGAATTTCTTCACTGTTCTGACCAAGGCATATGCCTGCTTTTCTACACTCAGATATTTTAACTCAGTATCTTTTAATGGTGCACTCATAAAAGCAATAGGATGCTCATTTCCCTCATTAGACTTCTGAGTCAACATTTTCGCACACGAATGATCCAAAGCAAATGAATAGATGTAAAAGGGCTTACTGCAATCAGAACTTACCAATACTGGAGCATCAACAATGGCTCTTTTGATTTATACAAATGCCTCCTTTGCTTCCGTAGTCCATTCAACTTTAGCGTCTTGCTTCAACATTGCATTTAGCGGTTTAACAATTTCAGCAAATCCAGTAATGAATTTCCTGACAAAGTTGATCTTGCCAAAGAAATACTTCATCTCTTTTTTGCTAGCAGGTGGTTGAATCTTCAGTATGGCCTCCACTCTTTCTAGATCAATAGCAATTCCCTTTTCAGATATGACATGTCCCAGCAATTTCCCTTCTGTCACTCCAAAAATGCACTTTTTAGGATTCAGGGATATGCTAAATTCCCTGCACCTTTGAAACACCTTGTGTAAATCAGAGATGTGGTCCCCTCTATTTTTGGAAAAGATAGTTAGATCATCCATATAAATAATAATGCACTTGCATATGGTATCCTTAAAGGAAATATCCATGGCCCTTTGAAATGTAGCCCCAACATTAATGAGACCAAAAGGCATCCTCCTGTAAGAAAAGGTACCCCATTTAGTTGTTTAAGCAGTCTTGTGCCTGTCCTCATACTAAACCATTACTTGGTTGTACCCTAAATAGCCATCCAGAAAGGACATCATCTGAGAACCATTTACTACTTGAAGTACTTCATCCAATGAGGGGACTGTATAATTGTCCTTTTCTGACGATCTATTTAGATTTCTAAAATCAACACAAAGTCTAATTTCCCCATTCTTTTTTCTTACTGGGACTAGGTTCGCCACCCATGTTGAATGCCTGACAGGAAATATAATTCTGGTAGATAGTAATTTTTGAACTTCTTTTTGTATAATCGGTTCCAATAATGCATTAATTGGTCTCTGTCTCTGCCTGAAAGGCTTAGCACCTAGCTTCAGAGGTATAGTATGAGTTATGATTGATGTATCATAAGTTTTCAGATCTTCATAACTCCAAGCTACTATATCCAGAAAGCTATGCAATGCTTGAATTATTCCTTGTCTTTCTTCTAGAGTGCATACCTAGCCAATAAAAATGTTCTTATCATCTTCTTCAGTTCCCATATTGTAAGTATCACACTATCCACTGATAGACTTCTTTTTAGACTCTTGCTCCTGATCTCTAATCTTGTCCATATCAAAAATTTTCTCCAACTGTACCATTCCCCTTGGAATAGTATTAGACTTCAAATTTATCACTCCTTCCAAATCCAGTTCTGCTTCTTGGAGTTCTGTTTCATCAATGACTTGGGAAGCGAAAAAAATATGTGTTTGTAATGAAGTCCAGAATATGCTTGTCATCCTCAAATACCTGAAAGTTACTAACATTGTCTGGAACTGATGGCACAGGAGTCAATTCTACAGTAAACTTTTTTAAACCTGACAAAGATAGGGGTTGCAAAGTGCTTGCTGCCTGGGCCAAAGAATCTATAGTTTGATTCTTCTGTCGTGGTATTAGTTGAATATTGAAGGAATCAAATCCATCAATGAGGTCCCATGCTCTATACTTATAATTAGTCATTCTCCTATCATGGCATGAATATTGTTTCTTTACTTGCTTAATTACCATCTCAGAATCACCGAAAACTTGCAGAACCTTAACCTTTTTCTTGAGTGCCATAAGAAGTCCATGAATCAATGCCTCATATTCTGCTACGTTATTAGTACAATGAAATTGAAGTCTATGAGCTGCAAAGAAGGTTTTACCTTTTGGGCTAATCAATTCGAATCCTGCTCCAACTCCATGCTTGGATTTAGATCCATCAAATCTAAGGGTCCAACATTCAGCGGTCGCATTCCTCTTCATGATATCCTTCGAGTTATTACTACTGGAGGGTTCCTCAAATGACATTACTCTCTTTCCTTTATAATCTTTTGGAGGGTTTTGCATGTCCGTCTTGACTACTAGGGCTGGATTTATGCATTTCTGTACTTTCTCTACTGCTACTTGGCATAAACAACATTCCAGCTCTGAATGAGAAGCATTATGAACTCTACACTAGTTAGGTAAGAGCAACTCTTCAAAGTTTATCCTCCTACCAAGGTGAACCTGGTTTTCAATACACTGCCTAATGAATTCTTGGAAGTTGTCCAACAGGCTAATCTGATTATCCTCGAATTCATCCTCTCCCTTAATTGATCCTGTCAGATCAGTAGCATTGCTGGATTCTGTTTCTACATCAATAGACATCGAATGTAGCATCAATACCTCCTCTAAATCTGACTCCTCATAAGGAGTCGATAGCATATAATTTCCCATGCCTACTTCTGATATCAGAACTTTGTTTGAAGTATTTTGATACTCTGTAATCATGTACTTCATTCTTGGTTCTCTCTCTATTCTGATCTGATTTGGCACCCTTTTCTAGGGAAGCCACATGTGGGAGTGATCAGTAGATACATATCCATTTAGGGCCTTTGTAAAATCTCTTCCTAGAATTAAGCCATACGCATCAGGGATATCAGCTACTTGGATATTAATAACCTATTGGATTTTTGGGTCAGAAGCTACTTGCATGTGAATCATGTTTAATTCTCAAACTACATTTACTTTAGTTCTATCCAACTGAGTTACCTTCTTCTGGGAGTCAGTAGGTATAATCCCTAAAGCTCTACATACTCCAAATGGCATCACATTAGTAGAAGCACCAGAATCCAGTAAACAGTTATGTAAATTCTTACCGAATATGCACATCGAGATCAAGAATAGTGGGGTATCCATCTTCCCTTGAAACAAAGTTGGTTGAGTATCTACCTGGGCCACTTGAGTCTTGTCTTTCTCCTTGCCTTTATCTCCAGGGGGCAAGTTAGTCTGATAGGCCTAGTTTTGTGTCTTCATAGTCTGAGAACTAGTAATCTTGTTGACACTCTCACTAAAAGATTTATTCGAAGACACTAGATGTACTTCATAGGCACCTAGAACTGCATTCCTAATTGCTGGGGACCTTAGCAACTCAAATACTAAAAGGTTTACTTTTAATTTCTTGAACTCCTTAGCAACATACAAAGCCATTTGCTCCTCACTTAGATTAGTGGGGACGTCCTTAGGAGATTCTT
>VDFB02316360.1:0-10087 GCA_007258455.2 Sequoia sempervirens | reverse complement strand
CAATATGGCAGCTGCACATCAAATAAGGGGGATATACAAAGTGCCTGATTTCAAAGTTCATGGAATAGTATCAAGAGGGAAACTTTTAGTTACAGAGACCAAAATTTAGCACAACAGTTAGGCTACATTATTTTCATAAGTTTATATAATAGAATATTCCTCACTAACATCATTTATCTAAATAGTAAATAACTCATTTGTTCCTGACCCAATGAAATAGATTATTGATAACTCCATTTTTAGGAAGTATATTAAATCATAGTTGTGATGGTTACACATTTAAAATACTACACCTGTTACCTATGTTTTTTGGTTCTGGATTAAATATGGTTTATTCATTGTTGAATGTTGTGACAACACCTATACAATAGATATAGCGGTTGCTTCTAGTTGAGAAAAAAGGAGGGATATGGAGCTTAAAAATAAAATCGAAAGTCATTGTATAAATAGCTCTCAGTATTATAAATATCATCCATTTACCACACATTTCATTGCAAAATTTCAATACGATATCAGAGCAACCTGGTTCTGCTGAAAAAACCTAAATGCTGAGGGTATTTGAGGACATAAATTACTGTATCCATTGATTAGCAGTTCTATCAAATCTGTTTTACAGATTGCAATTAAGTGACAGAGAATATTTGACAGAGAGTGGGAGCAGAGGCATTTTGGTAACCAACATCAAGGTATAGATAAAGAGTGAAGTGACATGAGCTGGCCCTCATCTACAGTATAAAGTGTAATAAAGTTTGCGTAAAGAAAGATATTAAGCAAGCAAGAGTAAAAAAAAAATCCCAAGGAGCAAGCCATAAGGCAACGATTTTGATTGTGTAGGCACTCCAAATGCATGGCTTTCTGAAAAATGAGCAAAGGGAAAGCTGTGGAAGGTGATTTCTGGTGTATAGAAATAGAGGAGACTGGAGGACCATAGGAGGTTGAAGGATAACTTCCGAACTTGAGTTCATTGTTAGCCCAGAGATTAAAGTAATTGATTTGGTAACATTTGGCTTAGAAAAAGGTTTTCAGTAAGGCCCAAAACAACTGAAGTATATCATATATGTCAAGCAATGACCCATACCACACTTATTTTGAATAGTTGAGTTTGTCCCCATTCACAGGATGCAGTAAAGATCAATAAGGCCAAGTCTAGGTAATCATTCGCGACTAGCTATGTGTGTCACTAATACAAAGGTATTGCGGACAATTGTGTGTATCAACCCTATTTGCAACTTCAAGACATTAGATTTCCACATTCCATATTGATAACAGTGTGCTTTTTCTAGATTTAATCGTGTAATCCAAAAAAGTCACTGTTATTTTACAAAATGACACAGATTTCAGAAAAGACTAATTATTTTAGTTGCAAAAGCTCATTTGTAAGAGAACTGAGATGTGGCAATAAGCCATGTCTCCACCAATCTTTTCCATGGACATCATTTAATTTGAGCCTTTAGCAACTCCTTTGCAAAAATGGTATTATTCATTTGAAAGAGAGGAGATGACATGGTAAAGGAGCTTTTATTCAAAAGAGCTACATGCAATAATTGACTTTTAAAAAAAGTCCTCATTCGAAGAGAGTCTGATGTTACTCAAATATAGGAATAAATAATGATAAAGATGAAGCCAAACTTCTAATCCTGAATCCTAACCACATATAAAACTAATGCCACGAAGAAAGGTTTTGTGGATGAAATTGTGCAGATGTTTTTTAATCAACATTCATACTGCAATCTATCATCAAGATGTTATTTTTGTATCCTGATAATAGATCATAGACTAGGATCCTAAATATTGTTTCAAGTCTTCTACACATTTTTTTTCCAGAAAGGTTTACTTATCATCTAATGGACTATGGAAATCTTAATCTTAGGTTTGCTGTAGGATCCCAACAGTGTAGAACTATAATTTCAATCTAAAATCCCCCAAGTAGCACATGATACACCTGAAAGGAATTTTGACATGATTGGTCCAATGAAGTACAAGAGAATAAACCTAATAAAAGGTATTTCAATAGTATTTGTTCAATGAAGTTGATGTATGTGTCTTTAAAATACTCTTTTCCCGGCAGGATAAAACATCTTGCAGGATACACAGTGGTTAGACCATTGGGCAATTCCATTCGCAGAGCTGAAGTGATCCCTTCTATAATTAGTATAACCCTCAAAACACCATCTTCCTCCCTTACAAGAATTTATGCCTCCACTTCATCTTGTGGCTAATATATGTCGGATTAATAGATCACCTTTGAATCATTGAATATAAGTAAAGGAATGAATGCCCTTTTGCATTTGGAAGAGGTGCCCTGTTTCTACAATATCAGTTTCCACTATCTCTCAAATTCTTCCTTTGTACAACTTTGGGAAATCAGTTTCCACTATCAGTTTATAGTTATTTACAAAGTGCATTCTTGATACTGTGCTGCAAGCTGCTTAGGTTATCTTGCAACACAATATCAAGAATGGCATCTTTTGTGAACTCATGATGCAATTGGGTCCCCTTATACATATTGTTTGCAACAAATTCTAGTGTGTTGTTTAACATTAAGGCCCTTTTCAGGTACAAGGCTATCTCATTATCTCAGTTTTATATTTTAGAAGCAGATAACCTAAGCAGCTTGCATTTAACCTAAGTAGCTTGCAACACAGTTTCAAGAATCACATGTCAGTGGCACTGCCTCATGCTAAAGACACTAGTGCATATGGGTAAGCAGGGGTAGCGAGAATTACATTTGTGCACTTATCACAAACCTGTTTCAAGGAAAATGGACTCTCAATCATCCACCTTTACAAAACCAAACCTTTTTGTAACAGATTTTGATTGTAACTGCTCTTTCCTGTAATTATGTGTGTAGTTATTTTAGAACTTGAGGAAGGACATGTTTCTCAACTCCTCTTTGGTTCACCATAGGTGTACTATTCATAGATGAATCAGCTAGGATCATCATCCTTGGTCTTTGATCTTGAGAATTATACTTACATTTTCTCCCTTAGAACAAAAATTGGATAAGTTCCTATTGATATTTGCATGGTGATTTGTTCACAATTGAGGAGAATCATCTATTGTTAGTTTTATTCTACATAGGCTAGTCAATCATTCTGAGGCCAACCTGAGATATCTCTTAGGAGTCTTATATGTGTTTGCTTTGGGTATTGTGTACCAAATATTAGCCAATGCATGGGAGGAGGGTGATGAAGTTGTCCTTTACACTTGTCAATTGGTTGACTTGGACTTGGAATTGGTTGGTGGACCCATCAAAGAAAAAAAATAAAAAAATTCCAGAATGAGTTGTATGTGAACCATTCAATATAACCTTTTCTTTTGTGCTTCACTTATTAACCTATGCATTAAAAAAGGATAAGTCATAATGTATTATCTTTTTGACGTTGGTGATCAGATATGAGATGCATTTCAATTTAAACAGTGGGGAGGCTTCACGAAAGAAACTGTCAGAGTCTACAGTAGATTTTCCAAGGATTAATGAAAAGTATATTGGCAGGTAAGAAAATTCTAAGAGATAATACATACACTCTTTCCCAGAACACTACAGCTATGATTTTTCCTCCATTCTCTTCCTCATAAACAATGCTTGTGGATCATATAACCAAGGATACCATGTTGATTGGGAAATATCTAATTCTACTTTATGATTAACATGGGTGCAGAAAGAAACATTATGTGTATGGTACTACACTAGATTCAATAGCTAAGGTCAAGGAACTCATAAATTTTGATCTTCAAGTAGAACCTTTCGGGAGGTTGGGGGTGGCTTCAGATGAAGCTATGCAATATACAGGGTTTTGGAATCGAAGATTTAGTCTACAGAAATATTTAAATTCCAGATTCCTAATAGAGACCCTATGTAGAGCATTACATTTCTGATCTATTTTTTCACAAGGATTGAGAACACTGTATGTGGGTCTCCAGGCCGAAATTTTCAATTTGCCATCTGTTTTTGAGTCCGACTTTGTCTTATATTTTTTCTTGAGAGATGATAAGAAGTAAATAATATTTATATGAGGGCTATTGCTTGTGAAATACATGATGAGTAGGTTGTCCAGTGCAGGCCACTATTTCCAGAGATCCAGTCTTTAACAAAATGGCTTAGATAATAAAAATACCATAGGCAATAATGAAACCAAGACCTAGATAAATCATAGTATTAATCGCTACATAAATGAAGATTATCATTTAGATATACAGTAAAAGAAAAAGCAAATCTCCAAATGAAATACCAAGTCTCCAAGGCTGGTCAGAGTATCAAAATGGGAAATCCCTAAGGTATATATTACCAAAACGAGCCATTGTAGTATACCTTCTCTGTCACAAATAGCTAACAATGGAAACATGAATGGAAATATGAAAATTTATGAGATAACAAAAGTTTGGGAAGGTTGTTTGAATGGAGAGCCTTATTTATCAAATAGTATCTCAGAAGATACATCATATATCATTTTGGAAGCACCATTGAAAAGAATGTCAAAAGAGCAATTAATATCCCATTATTTAAGGGTTGTAGCAGCAACAAGAAGGGATAAGGATCATGTTCTGGCTAAAAAATAGAAGAGATTTACAGGATTAAGTGGGACATTTTGAGGGAGAAAGGCAATGATAGTTGCAAATTGTGTCTTGTAACTATTCAATTACAACGAGTAACAGACAACTTTAGAAGTAAAACGTAAATGTTAATACTCTATAACTTAACAGTCTGATGTGAAATGATAATGTATCATCTTCCTAAATTGACATTAAACCCAATATTTAGTTGTGACAACTGGAAAATTGTTTGAATTAATTAAACAGTGAGGATTTATAGCATTTATAAAGATTCAACACATATGGTCAGAGAGCATCTCTATATGAATCGGAAAAATAGAAGCAAAGGAGAAATGGGGCAGCCTTGGACTTTTCTTGTTCTCTTTTACACAGTTGTGCCATTGTTTTGCTCTAGCTTCTGCTCTTTTCATAATTTATATGTGTGTTGTTGAGAAACATATATTCACCTGCTGAAGATAACATTATATGAAACATTGGAAAACTAATAATTGTGCATCATTACACAATTATCAATGGCAGGTTTGTTGTGAACGTACCTCCAGAAAACATTTAGCAAAGCTTGAGCAAGCCTACCATTTGGCCTCCAACTGTTCAGCTGGTGCAAGTGGCCCAGCAAGGGATAAAGGTCGTGTGAGTTCTAACAGCACAAAAGACCATAATTGGCTACTCAATCATTTTTATTGAACTTCATACTCATCTCACAGCATAAAAAGGTGTACAATGCATTGTTGGGTCAAGGGTGGTAGGTAGTGGCCAAAGTCAACCATAATTGGAAAAAAGAAATACCCTCCATTGAAAATAAGGATAGGAAATATATAATTGATATGATAAATCAGGCAGTGAGTGAAGAACCAGATTCATCAGTTTCAGACTTTGAAGAAGAATGACCAAAGAAAAGTGATAAAGGCCCGATGATCCAAATGCCAAATGAATCCTGGAGCTGCATCCATACTCTAAAGATGGAATAAATTCCCTTAGCAATCCATTTCATTGGAAAATGGAAGACTATTACTACTCCAGCCTCCAATGGCAAACAAAAGAAACCTCACTTAGTACTCCAATTTGGCTTGTTATAATTGATCACTAGCAAGTAGACTTACTACAGAGATTGCAAACACTCTTACACAACCAATTACAACTCAAACTTGAAACCTTTATTTCTTTGTTACACTGACAATCATAACATATGAGCTGTAACACTGATAAATGCTCCCAATACTTGTAAACATCTTCGAAGAGATAAAAAGCAAATAAGCAAACAAACTATGAGTTTGATTGTGCTTAGGAGAATTTCAGTTTTGTTGTCCCCAATTAATTCTGTAATTTGATTTCTAGCATATGGAATCCCCATCCTAGTTTTTACACATCATTCCTTAGCAACATTATAAGGTAAACAAGAAAAATACCACAATCCACCTACAACTCGCTCTACCCTTATTGCTCCAACTTTCATAATGAATCTATGGTTCCCTAGGCACCTTAGATTCAGCTTAAGTGTACCTTCCAATATGAATCTAAGGTGTAATCAGCACCAACAGATGTTCTAGGGCCGGAATTGCTTGAGGGGCCTACTTGAAGAGTAGTGGTGGTCCATATGTTTTCAGAAAATGAATGACCATGGATTGCCACATTCTAGAACCTGTTTCTCAAGAAAATGGGGTTTCTTAGGCCACTTCTTGCCTCCAATAAACAACCAGCACAATCAAAAAATATATATTTAAAGAAATAAAAAACTAATATTCAGTAACAATTTAACATCGTCCATAATAAATCTACCTACATTTGTCACCTCATATCTGTTGAGATGGATTTCTGCAGTCTCTATTTGGGCTCTTTCACAATTCTTCTGCCATATAAAATTGGTTTCTGATATCCTCTAATTGCTTTTGATAGTCTTATGATAGTCTGAAGTGAATTCTCCCTTCCCAATAAATTTAAGCATTTTACTTCCAGTAGTAAAAGTCTAGAAGTAGAGTTTGAATATGATTGTAAAAGTTGAATGATTTATATATTTTTTGTATAATGTATTTTAATTCAATAGTTCTTGCAGATGTGGAAATACACTAAACTTTTCTCATCAACTAAACCTTAGGAATCTCAGCTTCTTTGTTTGAATGCAATTTCATTTAGTTTCTTATTTCCCATTTCCAATTTTAATAGTGGTAGAAAGACTAAGAAATAAACTAGGATGTGTGGTGTTACAAATTATGACTGTTCTTCACAACATATCATCAATTGCATCCTTGAGGTATGATACAACGAAAAGCAGTATGATAGGAGATTACATATATAATGTTGTCTCTTTCAATAGGCCCTACTGAAAGAGACAACCTATTGAAAGAGACAACATATAAGAGGTTGAAAGCATAGGAAGCATATTTATAGATGGTATAAGCAAGAATAATAGTTCACTATGCAATGAAGACAAATCTGGGGAGACTCTACACACAGGCAATCAAGCATAATGAGGCTAGTGATCAAGAGATAGAGGATGACAGTCACATTGCAAAAGATTCAATAATAGTGATAAGAGATTGTAAAGTTTGGACAGTCAAAAATATCATTCTAATGCAAAAGTATAGTCCAAGAATGGCAAGGAAGGATGGGCATTGCCAACTAACGAAGGAAAGGGTTCAGGGGCAGACTTCAAGCAAAGCAATAATGGTTCACCTCAAGCAACATGAAGACCCTAAAAGCGTATCACCTTACAAGCAGGGCATATGAATTTTTGAAGATTACAATAGTCTATAAGCAAAGATTTAGATAGCATACATCAATATTCTCATGAGTTGGGTCATTTTTTAGAGTATGTGTTCCTAGAAATGAACACTCACCATGAATTTGTTAAGAGGCAGCATATCAAAGTTCACAGTCACCTTAATTCATGCCAAAAAAGTTACTGATTTTGGCTTCAGTACGAGGAAAAGTAATGTCCCTGTTCTTCAAAAATGCTAATAGGACCTAATTCAAGTGCATATTTAAGTAATTGAATTGTACTTGATCTGAATGTTTTGGAACAACTTCCTATTGAAGAGCTATTTGACATAATGTGGTTGAAAGGACAGTCAACTAAATGCAAGGGAAACTTTTAGGCTTCACAAATTAGTCATAAATGCAAAAGATTAGTTATAAATGAGTAAGTTTATGACAGTCATTAATGGACTGTGTGTGAAGGGACAGTCCTTTAAAATTGATATGAAGTGGAATGTGCATAGATTGAGGGGTAGTTTACTATACTGTTATGACAACATAGGAACCACCTTGCTCAAACATCAACAATAGTAACCCTACCTTTAAGACTACTTCTAACCTTTGAGTCACCTTAGATAGCTTTCACAAAAATAGTTTCTAGACACTTTGATTCTCTGATGGAAAACACCTTGGAGACCTAATTCCCTTTTAAGAATCTATCCCACCTTGATAGCCACAAGTCATCATTTATAGATACATACAAAAGAAATCATCAAACAAGTGATAGTCTTAACAGTCATTAAGGAAGACAACCTATTGAAAGAGACAACGTATAAGAGGTTGAAAGCCTAGGAGGCATATTTATAGATGGTATAAGCAAGAATAACAGTTCACTATGCAATGAAGACAAATCTGGGGAGACTCTACACACAGGCAATCAAGCATAATGAGGCTAGTGATCAAGAGATAGAGGATGACAGTCACATTGCAAAAGATTCAATAATAGTGATAAGAGATTGTAAAGTTTGGACAGTCAAGATGAATGCATGTGGAAAGAAACAGTCAAAAATATCATTCTAATGCAAAAGTATAGTCCAAGAATGGCAAGGAAGGATGGGCATTGCCAACTAACGAAGGAAAGGGTTCAGGGGCAGACTTCAAGCAAAGCAATAATGGTTCACCTCAAGCAACATGAAGACCCTAAAAGCGTATCACCTTACACGCAGGGCATATGAATTTTTGAAGATTACAATAGTCTATAAGCAAAGATTCAGATAGCATACATCAATATTCTCATGAGTTGGGTCATTTGTTAGAGTATGTGTTCCTAGAAATGAACACTCACCATGAATTTGTTAAGAGGCAGCATATCAAAGTTCACAGTCACCTTTCATGCCAAAAAAGTTACTGATTTTGGCTTCAGTACGAGGCAAGGTAATGTGCCTGTTCTTCAAAAATGTTAATAGGACCTAATGCAAGTGCATATGTAAGTAATTGAATTGTACTTTCTCTGAATGTTTTGGAACAACTTCCTATTGAAGAGCTATTTGACAGAATGTGGTTGAAAGGACAGTCAACTAAATGCAAGGGAAACTTTTAGGCTTCACAAATTAGTCATAAATGCAAAAGATTAGATATAAATGAGTAAGTTTATGATAGTCATTAATGGACTGTGTGTGAAGGGACAATCCTTTAAAATTGATATGAAGTGGAATGTGCATAGATTGAGGGGTAGTTTACTATACTGTTATGAGAACATAAGAACCACCTTGCTCAAACATCAACAATAGTAACCCTACCTTTAAGACTACTTCTAACCTTTGAGTCACCTTAGATAGCTTTCACAAAATAGTTTCTAGACACTTTGATTCTGTGATGGAAAATACCTTGGATACCTAATGCCCTTTTAAGACTCTATCCCACCTTGATAGCCACAAGTCATCATTTATAGATACATACAAGCTTCTACAGATATACCAAAAGAATTCTTTGCTTACCATACATGAATAAGAGACATAGAATCACAATAGAAAAGGAATCCAAATCTATTTTCTCACTATAAAGATGATTCCCCAGTCTTACTTGTAAAGCTATGTGTTGTTGAGCCTGAGCTAAGACATTCTCTTGGTCTGGTTTTGGTTGACCACTGCTATGAGAAGGAAATAAGATGGAATCAATTAGATTGTCAGAAGTACAGATTAAAAAATAATAATATAGATTCAATTATATTATAGCCTCATGCATATCTATACCTGGCTGGAGCACGGCGAACAATCAAAGTTTTATCTCCCAATTTAGGGAAGCACATGCAATGTATGTCACAGCTGGATCCTAATATTTTTGATAAAAGTAATTAGCATCTTGAATATGACAAGAAATAATGATGCTTGTGTCTGAAAATGCCATTTCAAATAAAATTTGTTAAGAACTTACAAAAATATCAGCATAAAGGCTCACCTAGTAGATGCAAAACCCATAACCTTTTGAATTCCTGGTATCTCTATCTTTACATTCACCTATGCATTCACCTGTGTTGTATGTAAAATTTTAGATCTTTTTCATCTTGTCTACTGTGATATCAAAAACAGACTTGAAAACAAATGTGAAAAATTTGAAGGTTCTTATTTAAATTCACCATTCTCATAACTGAATTTCTTGTGTATTCGCAGTCACACCACCATATAATGAAATAATTAGGAATGACCTAATAGTTGTTATTAGTAGGTGGGAAATTAGTTTGAGAACACTAATTGTATCAATCTATTGAGATAAACAATGAAAATAGAATATTAATTTACAACAATTTGTTTTAGAACGAGTTTGTTTTGCATAAAGATCTGGG
>VDFB02316359.1:0-21285 GCA_007258455.2 Sequoia sempervirens | reverse complement strand
AACTTGAAGCCAATCAATACAGGATTTTTGCTTCCAAAAAAATTCTTCTCTTAACTCTCATTCCTCAACATCCTTCACCACAGTAGCCTCCAACAAACCAAACTCCTCAGTGAGGCCCTGATCACGAATATGCCTGGTGATCAATTCCAATCTCTCCTGAGCCTTATTTTTTTCATGAAACAAATTACCAAAGTGTTTCCTATTCTAGCGCTTCAACTTGTATTTCACATATTGAAGCCTCTTGGAGAAAGAGTACATAGCAGTGTCATAAGCCGACTTCCCAAGACACCACCAACCAAGAAGCAGATCATGCAGAGACTCATCCCTGAGCCACATAAGTTGGAACTTAAAAGATTGCTTAACACATCACTTGGGTAACTCAACCATAAGCTTAATAGGCCAATGATCAGAGCCTCAACCAACCAATATCTCAAATCTGGTCACCCACCTATCCCCCAACCAAAGACTGGACACTAAAAATCTATCTAGTCTTTTAGAAATAGCTATATCTCCACTTCTCCTATTACTCTAGGTAAAGACTCCATTAACTGGTTTAATGTCAACCAACCTCAGAAGAGCCACATTATCCTACAAGAGCCCCGAGGAAGGCTCCAGGAAAGCACTACCTCCCATCTTCTCCTCTAGAGAAATAATAGCATTAAAGTTCCTAGCCAAGATCCAAGGAAATTGCGAATCTAGAGACCTCACATATTTAGCATGATCCCACAATCGAGCTTTACCTTGAAATTCAATCGACACATATATATTAGAGAAAAGAACTTTTTCCCTAGACTCAAGATGAGAAGCAACATAAGAAATTGAGCTCCTCTAGGAGATCCACCAAATGGGACTAACTTTTCAAGGATCCCATAAATAGGCCACTCCACCAAAGCTACCAAGCACTCTCACACATTGAAAATGACCCCGACCCCAAATATTTGAAGCCACCCATAGCATAGAATCAACTAATAACTTAGTTTCTTGAAGGAAGACCACATTAGGAGAATGAACACAAACCAGATCCTGAATAGCTTTTTGTCGAGGGATGTTATTCATACCCCTCACATTCTAAGGAAGCACAATCATCAATGAGGTTGGGAGAAGTGAGCATCGATAGTATTCACTGAACTAGCCTCAACTAGTGTCTCATTAGCTAGCTTCACATTTTCTTGGTCCTTCTTTCGACCAACCTTAGAAGGCTTCTCAGGAACCCCCTTCTTGAAATTTTTTTGCTGCAAACCTAAGGTAGATGAAGAAGACTTTTTTTTACCTACAACAAAACCACTTTGCACCTCCGAGATAGGCCCACCCCCACCAAGGGAACCCCAGAATCTATAATCACCCCACTTTCCTCACCCAGAACCTGAGTTGAAGGGGTCAAGACATAATCCAACTGAGGACCATGAACACCAAGCTGATCCATCCTAGAAATCTTTGAAGGTTGCACATCAAGTAACTCTTCAGCACATGCACCGACTTCCAACTACATGTCCGCCAGGAACCCTTCCTCCTCAACTAACTCATCTAAAGCCTCAAATCTATTAAGAGTTTCTTCCTCCTGCCTATCCTTGAAAGTTCACTTTTGACCCCGTCCATGATTGCGAGACTTGACCGAAACAAAACCATCTTTATCCATTGCCCCCTGCATGGGAGTCTTACCTTTATCCACCTTAAGATTAGGTTGAGGGGGACGATTACTTACACCACCAACACCAGAAGCACGAGGACATGTCTGCTGAAAGTGACCATATTCATGACATGAACGACAACGAAAAGGTAAGGTCTCATAATCCAATGGCTGAGTCTAGGAACAGGAACCAATAGTCAAATTAATAGAATTTGGAAAAGGTTGACTCAAATCAATTTGAACACATACCCAGGCATAAGAGAAGATCCTCTTATCCAAAGTTTGTTGTGAAGGGCCAATCAGTTTTCCCAATAGCAAAGCAATCAACTACAAAATATCGCTTCTCCAACATTCAAGCAGCAGCTGAGGGAGATGTACCCAAACTGGGAACCTAGAAGGTAACTCCTCTGTCGAATTAAAACTAGCATGTCATGGTTTGATAAAGAGACCCACCTAGTTATAGAAATATGGCCCCCCTTCAAACACCTTGTTTCGATCCAAAATGCATGAAAAATCCACCAAAAAGAAATTGTTTGCAGCCATCAAAATGTCGAAGTCATCTTTTGGGTTCCATGTTTTCTGAATCCACATATTGAGGAATGGGAGAGAAACCCTCATTCCCATAAACTTATATATCAGAACACGACTGGAGAAATAAGCAAGATCCTCAGCCACCGATTCAGGCTAAATCACAAGAGCTGGTTATTCTTGTGCCCTTTTTAAACATTTGTTCACCTTGTGCAATTTTATAGCTCCATTTTAGGCTATACCCGATCTAGGTGAAATAGGGTTTGAAACCCCAGATTCCACACCCACTAAGGAAGGAACCCCTGCAGCCATCTCATTTGGTACATGCAAATCCATCAAGATTCCAAACCGGAGAGACACCAACCAAGACCACCAGATATTCCACACCCAGCCCACAATAGCCCTCACACGGCTTGCACCACAAAAGGCAACAAGCAAAAAGCCCATATCACAAGCGAACACCACTCCCACACATAGGACATAGAAAGAGGAAAGGATTGGCTCCATAGAAGACAAAAGCCCCGACAACCAGCACACAAGATAAGACATGAGAAAAAAATAATTAGTCCCAAGCAAAGCACAAAGAGAAAACCAACAACAGTTACAGGAAAGAAACCCAGTTCCCAATACCCCCTGCACATGATCACCAATCCCCCTCACACTGAATCAAACCATCAATGGTTGGCTAGGGCATGGTTTCCCTAGCAAGCCCGTCGGCACTAGACAATCACTCCATCCTCAAAATATATTCATCCTAATGTCATGATTTGAGTTTTCAAGGATCAATACAATTCTTCAGAATAAATTTATGTGTTAATGCATCTATGTTTTCTCTATTTTTATTCAATGTCTTAATCATTAGTATATAAGTCATTATTTGTAAAATCTATGCATTTCTAGTGATTATGAAGTTTATTCCTATCATGGGTTTATTCACTTAATGTTTAATCTTGTATATTGAATGCTTTAGATTCCGTACAATTTAATCATCATTGTTGATGCACATTCATGGGTTTATTTGTAATTTACTAATGGTATTTTGATTGAGATTGCAAGATATATCATTTTTTCCTTAGAGGTGGGTCTAAAGGAAATGCTAGTTTTTGTCATAATATTCCTTCTTTGGATTTTTTTTGTTTTACTTGGGTGGCCATGGATAAAACCATGTCAAATAATATAATTTATGTTGTATCAATGTGAAAATATTGTATAAAGGAGAGGTGGTTACCATCCCTAGAGATCCACATGAACCTTTATTGGAATTAAGACATTTTACTTTGGGTAAATATGTGAAAACATCCAAAGTGCATTCATATGAATGTAAAAATTGTGTACATGACATGTATAATAATAATAATAATGAGAAAATTTTACATCCAATATTCTAATTTTAATTTTATTGATTGAAATATTTTATTTGTGAATTAAATATAAATTATTAAAGGTCGAATCTTTGATATTATTGTGCAAACTTCAGGATAAGAAAATGCAAATGTAAAACAAAGCATTTTGGGGTCAAACCCTGAAATGCAAGAAAATCAAAACATCATTCAAGAATTTGAATTATCGTTTGCACAAAATGGGCTTAAGACACTTCAAAAGCTTTAAAGTAAAAGTAATTGACAGGTGAAAGGCCAAGTTCACAACCTTTTCCAACATCATCCCAACTCTTGCCCAAAGGTAGCTCTAGAATAGGCTATGAACATCTATTAGCACATAGTGGAGGTCAATTTGTATTTGTAGGAAACTATTGAGTCTAAGTTTGACTTGGGGGAGTCTTTGTCTTCATCAGAAGTGTATACCATTACTCTCCTTGATATTTCTCTATCCATCGCCTCTTAGGCTCATTGGGGAAGCAGGTAGAAATATTCCAGGAAGGTGAATAGGTTGGGTAAGTGGAGTCTTCCTCTAATAGTCTCTTCAAAATTAACACTGATGGCTCTATTTGGGAAAACCCAAGCATTGTTGGGATCGCAGGAGTTGGTCATGATAGTAGGGGATCTATTCAGTTTTTCTTCTCCATTTATATGGAGGTGCACTCTAATAATCAAATGGAGGATTGAGTTATTCTTAACGCTTTGGAGAAAGCTTGTAAGCAAGGTTGGAGGAAGGTGATTTGTGAAACAGATTCCTAATTTTGGTCTCTCTACTTAATAAGAGATATTTTCAAGATTCTTCATGGAGGTTGGTTTTGATAGCAAAACAAGTTCTCCATCTTGCTTCCAACTTTGATACTATCTATTTTGTTCATATTCCTAGGGAATAGAACAAAGTTGTTGATTGTCTGGCTAAATGGGTCTCTGAAGGAATAGGGGCATGGAATGTGTTGGATTAGGGTTATTTAGATCAAGATAAAAGCCAAAATTTGCTTTAGTCTCTCCATGAGGATCAAAATGTTTGGCTTTGAGTCTGAGCTAGATGGTTTCTTTCATGGTTGTGGTGTTCGTACGCTTGGTTGTACTTTAGATCCTCTTTGCATGTATTCTCATTGGGACCCAATTTTGGTGTATATCTTGATGACTATAGCCATCCATTATTTGTTAATTTACCCTTGAACAAATTATTTTCACCCTTAAAAAAATAAAAACAAAAACCCAAGACTTTAAATATGAATGTTTAAAATACATATATTTTAATTAATATCTATACTTTCAAATTTATGATTTGAAGTTTAAATTTGGAAATCTTAAATCCAATACTACAAAACTTAATTTTATTGATTGCAATATTTTAATTTGTGAATTAAATTTATATATTAAAGTTCTAATGTTTGATTTGATTGTGCACACTTTCGGTATAAGAAAATGCAAATGTAAAACAAAGCATTTTTGGACCAAACACCGAAATGCAAGAAAGTCAAAACGTTACGCAGGAATTTGAATTACCGTTTGCACAAAATGGGTTTAAGACGCTCCAGAAGCTTTCAAGTAAATGTAATTGACACGCGAAAGGTCAAGCTCACAACCTTTGCCAGCACCATCCCAGCCTGCGCCCAAATGGTAAATCTGGAACAGGTTATGAACATCTATCAGCGCATAATGATGGTCGATTTGTGTTCGATATTGTAGTTATTGGAGGATACATATATATGGCGGGCCAACCGTTTGACAAAATGCCTCAAAGAGATGTGGTCTCTTGGAACATGAAATAGTGTGTATACCACTAACAGATGTTTTTTTGTGGCCCACAAATAAGAAGTTATGCTCAGAGATGAGTAGCATTAGAGGGAGAGACACAAGACAAGCAATAAAATTGGCTTCAGGTAAATTCATTGTCAACAAATTCATTTTCAACAATTCATCACCATGACAAATTCATTTTTGCTGGTGGTGAATTTTCCAGGAGAAGAATTTGTCATGGCGATGAATTGACGGAGGTGAATTATTGGCGGCGAATTTGCCTGAAACCAACAAAATCTACAATCTAGTGAGGAGACTATGGATTTGGAAGAAGATGGGGATGATGATATTGAAGAGCTGTTTATGAAGGAATCAACTTTAGTTTGTGTTATGGAATGAGTGGCTGATGTAGAGTTGAGAGATCTTGTAGGTGGAGGTGCAATGGCTTCAACAGGTGCTGCCATAGATACTGTAACAATTTAGGCATCTGCTAGTTTAAAAGGAGATCTCTCACTTCTATTGGATTGTAAGGGAAAGATGATCCTTTGATAACTTTAATTCAGAAGCTACAGGATGCACTTGCCTCCTTAGAACATTGTCATGTGGTTCTGAGCCAGAGTTCAAAATCACATAGTGATAATCCTAGCAGTTTGGTTGGATCAAATACATTCAGACAACCTTTGAAATTGTGTTTGTGTAGAGCACAAGGAGAAAAGTATTTGGGTGATCGCATGTCAAGTATTTTGCATATAGATCCTTTGGCTTATATCACTGATGTTGAAGATTATCTTTGGTCTAAAGTACAGAGAAATAGAATAGAAATCAAACCAATGTGGTTTGAGCTTGTAGCATCTACACATGAAGAAATCCACAGCTACTTGCAAACCAGGCACATGAAGTGTTTGACAGAATGATTCAAGGGCATTAAGCAGGGCCACATAACATCGTATGGGCGTGTTGTGAAATACAAGGGGATTTTGTCCAATATTGCTATAACTAAAGTCAATTACTCTTGGAGTATGAATTTTTTCATGGCCAAAGATAAAAATTGAAAAAGAAAATAGATTTTGAATAAAGTTTCCATAATTTTCTCGTCGAGTATATTCTCTCTATATGCCTGATTTGATTAAATTGATTCTCTGCACTCCTCATCCAGTTGTCTGCTGTCAAGGGATGGTAAGACATTAGGTTTGAGTTTCAACCAAGGTATAGAAAAGATACATTGTTTGCAGAAGAATTAATGCATTAATTTGTTCTAGAAACCAGAGATCAAGCATGTGGAAATTAGCTATTCAATGAAAATTGGGCTACGAGACAACTGCTGGGTTTTCCTCCTGATTATATTATAGTTTCCAACCATTATAGTTGCGACCCCACAATTCTTCAAGGTAGCAAAAGAACTAAGTTTTAAGAGTTGTATTTTTTTTAAAAGTTAAAATGTCATGTTATCTTTCATTGTATATATTAAACAATCTTGGGTAATGGTGATTCTCTTATTGTTGTGAAGGGATGAATCATGTGTCGAAATGGAAGAGCAATTGAAAATGGAGTTTATAGCAAGCGTATAATTTATTTCAAATTGTGAAAAAAGGAAATACATTTTGAGGGTCAAATTAAGCCTTAAGGTACTTAAAAATTGTTGAAAAGAATGGATATCAAGCATTGCCACAAACTAAATAAATTAGAATAATAGAAGAATATGAACTTAGGATGGTCTAGACTAAGTGGTAGCTAAGAATTGTTGTAAATGGGAGAGAAGGTTGTGTTTGAAAATCCATTATTCCATATTTAAGGGATGGATTGTGTGCAAAAGGTAGAAGAACAGTTTGAAAATGTGTATTGTTTTGAAACAAGCAGGAAAGAGCAAAATGTGAAGGGACAACTCATGATCTATTTGAGGGTCTATATATCATTTTATGACAATTTGGAGGGAAGCATTGTTTGCCTCCTTTCCAAATTTTTCTATTTAAACTTATGTGCAACTCATTGTAAAGCATTGGAAAACTCATTGGGGTTTGGAAACCTTCAAGTTTGAATTCATTGTTTTGCTCCAATTTTACTCTTTTTTATTTCATTCAATGTGGTTTTCCAAACACTAAATCTATCTTCTCTCCACTCAAACTTACTTAATTTAACAAATGATGATGAAACCTCTACCACATGTTTATACCACTAATAGTCCATTAATTATAGGGTATCTTGTGTGGTCAATTGAACATGTTTGTGCATGCTACAATTTGTTACCACTCACACACACAACTACCTTTGAAGATTGGATCAACTCACATTCAAATTGTGGCAATGATTCCAACAAAGATTTTTTTTCATTGAGTTTGTCCATTCACCAAATAACACGTAGGAAGGATTGAATGCAATCTTGGATTTTGTATTTTATTTTCTCTTTACCCTCCTCTTCCACCCTTCTCTTTTTATATTTTTTAAATCAATGGTTAATTAGGTTCACATTTTTTTTTAATAATTGATTTCAATCATACCGATCAAAAATAATAATAATTGATTTCAATCATACAAGTTAGGTACATAAGCTATTTTTTAAACTTTTCAATGATAAAATTTTACAAATTTCAATATGTTTCCTTATTGTACTAAAAGAATATTTATTTTTCAAAATGAGAAAATTCTAATACACAAACCATGCAGATTATGCAATTAAAATTTTCATTTTGGGGATTTGATGAATTGTTGTTTTAAGGTTCTTAATCCATTTTTATCAAACTAGGTTGAAAGTAAAGGTAAATATTCAAGAATATTGTTCTTTAAATTTTTCAATCAATTTTAAAATAAATTTAATAAGCAAACTCAATTGTAGGAAGTCAAATCAATTACAATCATAATCATAGAAAATATTAATTTAACTAAAAAAGAAATAGAGGTTTATGTTGGCTAATAGTTACAATTTAAACTATGTGAACATCTCTTTCATATGAATACTCCTAATACTCGCTACAACCCCTTGAATAGACCAACCAAAGCACTCTTTGACCAAGGACTCTTGTAAATCTCTCAATCAAATCATGAAAGACTCTTTAGGATAGTCACCTTGTAAACATGGGAACCTTCATTGTTCCACCCTACAGTCCTCACAACTTGTAGGTATGTTCATGTGTCAAAAATTAAACCAACAATATTATAGAATACTTCAAGAAGATAGAAGACCTAAATAACCATGAGTGAAACATCCTACAACATGTTAGAGTAATCATTCATTAGCTAATAATTAATTAATCTTTAATTGATTATTAGGTTGATTTCACTTTATTCACTTAAGCTAAACTTATGAGTGCTTTTTTTTTTTTATTAGATTGAGTTATTATTAGATCATTATGTCTCATCATAAAGAATGATTACGCTTTTCATGATATAATCCCTTTCCCATTTAGGTTTTTCTCTTATAAGCATTCTCCCTCATTGTATTATTCAATTAGTAATTCTATATTTTTTATTTTTGAGGAAATAGAAAATCATTGTTCGCAGGTCTCATGTGTGGAAGGTGTTCTCGTTTGTTGTTTGATCCTACCTTGTGTGTGTTTTAAAATTTTCAACACAACACATAAGCACAAATGTTTTGATACATGTAGGCCTACAAATGCCATATGAGCAACCAATTACACAAGTGGCAAGGAAGTAAGAAAAGAATAGAGGAATTATGAATGGAAGATCTAAATTTGATTCATGTTAAAAAGATCCTTAAAATTGGATGCCAAAGAAAGATAAAAATGCTAAGAATTTTACAATCTACATGTGGAGGTACAAGAACTTATAGCAATGGATGAAAAAAGAAAAAATAGAGAAAGAGCATTTTGATGTATATTTCTTAAGAATACTACTTTGCATGGTGATGAGAAATTATATTTGAGGATCTAGTGACAAAATATGAGGACATTATGTATCATGATTGGGATGAGGATGACCCTTTGGAGGAAGTTTCTCTCATTTAATTGGTTGAAACTTTGAACTTTCAATTTCTATTTTCTTTGGTTTTTGCTTTAATGTTTTGGTGTTCTCCATATTATTGGTTGCAATGTGGATGATGCTAAGACACCATTATTTTTTCCATATCGACACAAGTTCATGTAGTTCATATAGTTCATATCACTTATTTTGTCTTTTATGTATTTTCTTCTTGTGTTTCCCCTATAGGTTTTGGATGATGTAAAGTATGGAGTGATTAACAACCACTCTCATCATGTGGATAAAAAATATGACATGTTTTGTATTAACAAGTAGGAGGCATTCTTGCCAATAATGGCATGGTGTGATGGTTAAGTTGGTGTGTTGTTATTCTTTCCACCAAGGTTCAAACCCCATTGGGGTATAATTATTGAGAATTTACATTGGGGATGAGATCCCTTGTTTGTGACCTCATCAATTCATAGCTCTAGGTCAAAAGCATTTACCCCTCTTAATAAAAAAACAAGTAGGAGGCATTCTTGTAATGTGTCAAGTAATAATGCTTTACCAAGACTCAACTATGTAGAGCTTTTGATTCAAACTCATTAACCATATTTGATGAGCTAACGAATTTGATTTTAAAACTACATAGTTGAATTTTTAAAAATATATATAATTATGTAACTTATGTTTCAAATTTGGCCTTTCTGATTGAGATGTGTTTATTCTATTTGACCTTATATATTTTTCACTATTGTTGAGGTTATGATTTTTAATGTTCATTTACACCCACCTTATATAATATCTCTTGACTTGTTGCTGTTGTCCATGATTCTTATGCTTCACCCACTTAGGGGCATCTCTATTTATGTTCAATATCTTATGGTCATCATTTGGTTATTACATGTTATTTTAAAGGAAATAAGAATACATCCACAATAATTCTATGAGAGAAATAATGCATGTAAGAATAAATCTATATAAATTTCAATAAAGTAACAACTAATAGAACATAAGATAGACCCTTGAAAAACCCTTATAATAGATTTTAATGCTTCTAATGGAGATCTACACCCCTGTATTTGGATTATAGTTAGTAGAATAACCCTATGAATCAATAAAAACATATTTAAACTCCATCCCAAGTGTCCAATATATAGGCCAAAACAATTTAGGAAACCACCAATAATTTCCAACACCATGAGTCAAAACAAGGGACCCAATTTGGGTGCCCAAATTATACCCTCAAATTCTAATGCTCCCATGTACATGAATAGACCTTCTTAAGAATAGTATGTAGCTCCCAAGTCAAAGTGTCCACTCACCAAACTTGAATGGTCCAACTTAGTCCATCAACCCTCTTACAATATCTTATTTTTCATGTTATAGATAGTGGTTAAAGTTCCTCAACCTAGTCTCTTATGTAATTGCCTCTATCAATGATCTTAAAATATAACTTAGATATACCACAAATCCTCTTATTTATCTTACATTTTCACAACTACTCATACACATCATGTAATGGCATTGGATGCTCTCTTACACATGCCATATCACATATTATAATTAGTGGGATGTATCATACAAGGAATATGGATATTCCTCCAAAGATAATACTCTATCCCATAAGGGGCCATAAATTACAACATATAAAATATTAAATGTTCTTAAAAGCACTTGCAAGGCTTACATACTTAATTATGATCACTACACGCACATCTTATGATAACATGTTTATCTGATAATTACATGTTTACATCTCATGTTCAACATGCTTATGCTTACATGATACTTATTTGATCTTACACGTTGCTACTTAGAATCTTGGCTATTATCATTTGATCATTGTCCTCAATGCTAGGGGCTCCTTGTTGCCTCCTATCACCTACACTTTCAGGTGTACATCTTTCTATATTATCTTATGTTTGTCACATGATGTTATCTATGACACTTGTTACATGATTTATTACTTTTACATGATCATATCATTTTCTCCTTTCTTTCAATTCCTTGTCTCATTTATATTCAACCAAATGGAGGGGGCATACAATATCACTAATGTTATCTTTTGAATATGATTACAAGGACTATCTCATGGTTATGATGTCTCCTATGCAACCCAACATCATTTTATCATTATAATATATCCATATCAAATTACACTTTTATTGTTGGTTCATTTGTAACCACATCTCTCTTTTTACCTATTTCAATTTTTTGTTAGATATTATTCATGGAATTTTGTGCATGTGGGTGCAAAGATATAGCATTTAATACAAGGACATGAGGAAAATTTATCAATATGTAAATCCTCTTAATGGATGCTTCATATTTACTTTCACATGGATTGCTTGTTTACTTTGATATACATGCTTCATAGTAGCTCACATACAAGTCAAAGTGAGAGCAAAATGCAAGGGTGAAAATGCACACCTCACACTTTCCCCTCTGCTTTGTACTCACTTTGACCCATTTGTTCCATATGTAATGACTAATGTACATGTGACATGTTTCTATATAAAATTTGGTAAATAATTAGACCCTAACTAAACTTGACTCTTCACATCCCAAGGATTTAGTCTAATTTGTAGATTCCCCATTCCCTTAATAGAGTTGAATATGCATGTACACATTTGAACTTGGGTCAAAATGATAATTAAGGTTTAGAGCTCAAACATAAAATTAAATTTAATCATGGGCTCAAATAGATCCCTTTCCAACCAACTTTTGCTTACCAATTTGAGCATAAAACATTAAAATTGCACACAATTATATTATATAAAAGAGACATAAACTAATTCATTAAAAATGAGAAAATACGAAAATGAATCAAGAGAGTTATCATCCAAGCACTATAATATTAACTAGCATCAACATCTACATTGATAACAACATGTTCAACATCATGTACGGTTGCTTGACTTATCTTTGAACTTGTTCAAATCATTAAATCAATTATAGCGGTTTGACTAAGGTGAATCTCCTAGAACAAGAATCTCCAAACATATCTTTAAATTCCACTAAATTTAGATAGCAAAGGTGAACAATTGACACACAAATCAAACCAATATAAAAATAATAATTTTTAATTGGTTTTAAAATCACACATACAAGAATGAGTTCCACATCTATGAAATTGAACAAAAAAAGAACTAAACATCTAGTAGTCTATCAAAAACATTACAATTCTAAATTTGAAAACAAAACACCAAATTAAATCACTTACATACCTTATTTAACAATATATCTACAAATTGCAAACATGACTAAATACTTACACCCCTTAATTCAAAAAAATAAAATTATAAAATTAATTTATTGTGAATATTTATTTATGTATTTTAGATATATATATATGATCTTCTCCTCCATATTTTAAAAAAGCAAAGAATAGTCTTCTCCTCCATCATATTTTTTTTTTTTAAAACAAAAAAACCCAAAACATATAAGACATTTTCAATTTTAAAAAAAAATAGTTAAACCCACCATTAACATTATGCATGTTCATTTGCCTTAGATCAGACTATATCTCTCAAGTAAGAGATAATATTCCTAAACCTCTAAAACCCTACCCTACTATAAAAGAAATTTCCTCCTTAAAACCCTAACGTAGTACAAAACCCTATAAGCCGATCTCGTGCCTGTAACACAGCTTTCTTGACATCCTCATTGTTAACCATTTCATCTCAATGGCGACTCGTTTCGGAGCGTCTTCTTTTTCGAGGACCGCGAGGACTGCATTCAATTCATTCAGAAATTCTTCTTCTTCGGCATCACAGACAAGTAGAAGCCCTCGGAGAGCGAAAAATCTGTTTGAAAATGGCAGTCCGAGTATGAATAGGAGAAGGCTTGCAGAAACAATGATTCCTCTTCACAATGCCGCCGCGTGTGCAAAGCTGGTGACTCACCTGAGTGTCAGCTCCCGCAGTTGCCGCGTGCTCGCTAGCGGTACCCTCTGCTGTACTCTACTCTACTCTACCTCCTTTTTATTTTTATTTCTTCTTGAGCTCCTTAAATTACCTTGGATTTTTCATTTTACTTTTTTTTTTAAAATAAAAAAAGAACTTGTAAGTAGTTTTGCAAAATTCTTTTTCCGAATCTTTTGAATTGTCTACCCAAGTAATTTTTTTATTTTTGATATTATTCATATGAGTAGCCTTAGCGATTGAGGGGAATCTCCTGTCAAATTCACCTGGGTTTACACTTAGGCTCATCTTTTTGAGTATGCCACAAAATCACGGAATACTAATCCGCAGGAAAAACTTAAATGAATGAAAAAACAATCAAGAAATTGCCTTTTGTAACTCCCCTAACATTGCAGGCCATTAAAATGCAAGCCTGTACGTTTTTTGTTAGTACTTGTGTATGCTATACTTATTGAGTTGGATGTAGTATCTTATCCAATTTCAATGCCTTATCATGTTAAACCCTAAACCCTAGCTTGATCATTATGGGAGTCAGCAGCAATGTTCAGTGGGTTTTTCTTTATCGATTTGGTAAACTGACCTTGTGGTGTGGACTTTGGCATACATTCCATGAATTGGATGCAGTTCTTCCGTCAAATTTACTTGAGGCTTGCTCTGTGTTGACAGCCAACGAATTGGATGGCATAGTTTATCGATCGTTGATCAAATTTCCATGCTTTATTGTGTCTCCTTGAGATTTAAACATAAGGTTCTGCTTTGGAAATCCTAATGCTTTTACCACCTGAGCTTGTTCCATTTGACACAGTAGTCAATGGAAATGATCCCAAGCAAAGAATAAAATAGAACATCTAGTAGGAATTGGTTGAATATTGTCTCTTAATGCTATACCGTAAATCCTATAATCCCTAGACCCTAAACTTGACCCTAGACCCTAAACTTGATAGTCCCTAGTCCCTAGTCTCTTAATTATGATAGCAATATCATAATTAATTATTTATGTCAATGGCTAAGTCAGCAACAGTACATTTTAATTGTAAAATTGAACTTTTAGTATGGCTTGGATAAAACTTACTTGTATAGACCCTAGCATAATCATTCGTGAAGTCATTTAGATAAGTAAACAAATATTATGTATCAAAGCAAGCTGACATCTGTCCTCTCCCTCTTTATAGGGTTTAGCCACCTGGTGAACTATACCTTGGGAATCAAGAAGGTGGTAATGACAACTAAAGATGAAGGATCGATATGGTCTGTTATTGCGAAAGGGCGGGGTATTAGTTGTGATAACTGCTTGGTGGAGACCATGTCTCCCAAACCACTTCCCATAATTACTGAAAAGATATACCCACGATAGAAATCAGGATGATGGCAGTGCAGAAGTCTGTCTAACTTTGCACAAGTAAGGATGCTTTGAGTGCCCCACGTTCTTTTTCTAGTTGCTCATGTGGCTTTCAGATCATGTTTGTGTCTTTGTGATCTTCTTGTTTACCATTAATTCTGTTGTGAAGTTGGTTTCTGCTTTATGATATTTATGTATTTATGCAGCTAAGGCAGCCTTCAAGGGTGTTCACTGCTATCTGTGGTGCAACTCCAGATTCAATGTTGTGTATCATTCATGTATGATACATGCTGTTCTAGAGATGCATTTTTAGCTTTTTCTCTAGCTCTGCCAGGCTGTGTCATCATATTTGTCTGTACATTGTGTTCATGCTTTCTGCAAAATAGAAAAATTAATATATAATATTTTATTCATCCTACTTTTATCGTGGTACTATAAAAGGGGATCTCTCCCTTGTTAATGTCTGTGGGCCAGCTGGGAATAGTAAAAGCCACATTCGCTAATCCTTACAACCAAAATGGTATACTCTTTCATTACTGACATTAGGTCATTTGCTCTTATATTCATCTCATTATGTTTGTATTATTTCTATTTTTTGGAGCATGGGAAAGCAACGAAACATTTTTCTGTTGAGCAACAAAGAAGGCTTGTTCAACAAAGTCACCCATTTCAGCATATTGGTGAATAATTGTTTTTAAGGTTGTCAAGATAATATTTGTGGAGAACAGTTCCCATAAAAAAATCATGAATATCATTGCATGAACCATAAAATTAGTAGAAATACATACCTACAGTCTTAGATGTTTCCGCACCACTTTAGCTGCTTTCATACATTTAGCATTCATTTAGGCTACTGCCTGCAAGCACTTGTGTCTTTATAATCCCACTTTCTTTCTTTGCAATTTGTAATTGCACAACTTTGTGGAGATAGAAGATATCTGGAAGAAAGGTACTGAAAGTTAAGTTGACTTGATTAAGAAATTTATCTTGCAGACTTAAGAAGTTTGAGGTGCATAAGTTATTGGTTTTATAACAAAAATTTGTGAATGTGAATGAATGTGAAATAAGATATTTTAACTGATATCCATGAATGTGAAATATAGAATCTTCACGATTCTTTTTTCCCTTTTTTGTTGTTTTCTTTTTATAATTTATTGTTTTTTTTTAACTGCACAGTTGTAGTTAATTTTTGTAACTGCAAAATACTTCGTGCAAGCAAAAACCTAAGAAGCATTCTGGTTGATGTCTATCACTTCCTGTTTTACATGGTATTGAATGTACTGTCCTGAATAAGCGGAGTCTGCTACAAAGGCATCTTTTAACATTGGTTCCTTATTATGAAATGATAAATTCATTGGAGAGAAAATCTGAATCTACTTTGTCATGTTTGGTTTCAACAGTTGCTTTCATTTTCTTCCCCAAATGCATCCGCATGGAGTCCCTAGGGCCTTAGATTCCCCAGTTAGCAATGTATCTTAATAGTTAAACAGACTGAATTAGATTTGAATTTCATCACAGATCAAGGATAAAGTAGCCAAGAGGTGAAGAATATGGTCTTTGATCTTTGGTGGAGGTTTTTACATCATTGCAGCACTAATCTAGGTCATCTAATTAAGAACTGTGAAAGCAAACTGCAAATGAACATTGTTTAGATCATGATGTATTTAAAATCCACCCATTGACAGAAAAAATGTGTCTTGAACAAAAGTAATGCTTCCTCTAATGTTACACGAAAAAATATTTGATAGGAAAATAAATTATACTAATGTTACACGAATGGCCAAAGTAGATTCATAGTACTTAAAAGCACATTAAGTTACAACTTACAATGAAACCAAAAAGGCTTAAAACAGGTAAATCTAAAATTAATACAAGAGGTAGGTCTGGAAAGCAAAAGAATCTACCTATGAAGAGAGCGTTAATGCAAATAGTCAACCTTTGAACCATGTAATGCAAAATGATGATGCAAAAGGAAGGTCTCATGTTAAGAGAGGTTAGATTCCAATAAAGGCATTTCTATCGTTTTCTCCTCTGTAGGTGGATTTACATTTGCTACATGATATTCTCTTAAGTTTTACTTCATCATGGTATTATTAAAAGCAAGTCAAGGTGACGATCTTTAATTCCTTATTTTTTCCAAATCTTTACAGTTCAATGACCATTGTGACTTTTTTTCTTGGCTTGTAACCCTGCAATAATGCAATTGGGACTGATGTTCATTCATTTGAATTTGCTGATCTCCAAACTATTATTGTGAGGCTTACCATAACCTATTAGCTTAACAGAACTATTTGCAATGTATTTATTATAGCCTTTACTGATTGTAATTATGAATTTAATCTGGTTTGCTGTAATGTAACCAGTCAGCTACTAGTCAATTTGTTTGTTCATGAAACATCAATTCAAAAAAGTCCATGTACCATAGGAAATGGCCTCGTGCAAAACTTGATCAACAGCTTTTCTTGATTTGTAGTTCTAAATTCTAAGACGTGCTTGAGAACATCTGTTTTGCTCTTACAACATAATATGGACTTATCATACCGATGTATATAAATAATGTATTATTGAGTAATGATTAAGTTGTATGGCACAGCCACAAGAATATTGAATAATGATTAATAGTACATAGGATATCTACCATGCCCCATTTACCAGCCCAAGCATTACTAGGTAGCTCTACAGTTTGTTGGCTTGAGCTAAATGTACAATTTTAGATAGATTTTGTTGGCTAGCGTTTCCAAAGCTAGTTGACCATTTCTAAGTCCAGTTTAATGCTGGTTGGATAATCTAAATGCTGTGACAGAGCATTTATATGTTTATAGGGACTCTTAGAGATTCTCTAATTTATTGCATAGGTTTGACCAGTAGGTCATCCATGCATTCCTCTACTTCAAGTTTTAACACTTTATACCCCTTCTATAATCACAAGAATTGAATTGGCCTCTGTTATTCAAACATTGTGATATTGGGGAAACATTACTAATTTGCTATAGATGTATGCAGGTCTTCAGGGTTACTTCTTCCCTTCTTATCAGTTGATGCCTGCAGGCCAATGTTGGAGTTACATGGAATCTACATGATTTGAATCAAATTCCATGCCAAACGATAGTCTTGGTATTTGATCAAGGCATGTCTCAATTCCTTTCAGTGATATTTAGTCACACATTCCGTAGTGGGAAAACTTTTCGCCTACAGAAATTTGTGGCATTCTATCATTATTGCAGCAATTATTTTAAATGTGTTGTTATTTTTCATGGTTTCAAATTTTCTGCTCAGTGGGGTTAACCAATCTTGATAAAATAAAAACATTTTTGAATTTCCTTCATTGTCCTTATCAAAACCTGTGTTGTATATGTTATCTGTTTTTTAATTTTTATTTGCATTTTGCCATATTGCAGACTAACAAATAATTGCTCTTCTGCCAAGTGCATTTGATTGATTGTATGCTGATTTTGCAATTGTTTTTCTCCCATGTCTTTGCGCTTTTGGTTTTGTGTAGTTCTGTCTTTATTAGCATGTTAGTACAATGCCTTACTTATATGTAAATGTACAAAGATGGAGTTAAGGCAAGAACCAGAATGATAAGGTGATTTCAAAATGACTAGTGGCAAACCTTGCTTACAATCACTAAGGACTCCTTCGAAATAGAAAGTGTTGAGTAAGGAGTAAGGCAGCAACAGTGAATATAAAACAATGAGAAGGAATAAAAGCTTTGTATTTGATTAAACGAGTGGTACCTTTTTATTGTTGAAAGTGATGAGAATCCTAAATATCTTTTATGAAACTCCCCATGTCCTTAGAATGCATGTTATTGACAATCTCGTAATGATGAGTTGTCCTTGACAGCTTGTATTGACGCTAACTATTCTGACCATCTGCAAATGTTATCTTATTGAGGAATGTTTCATTGTTCTCCCCAATACAAAGCATTGTACTTCCGTGTGTACAAATGAAGTAAAGGAAGCTCAATAGTGCCAATCGGATGAGATTTTGTGTTTGTTATTGTTCTCATTCTCCTTTCCATGTTTCTAGAACATTTTTTATTTGATGTATCCTGCTGTTGCGGTTGTTTGATTTAATGAATTTTGTGAGAGTGCTCCTAACTCATAATCATCAAACTCATAGTTTCAATTTTTTTTTTCTAGCCTATAATTTGTGTTCATTCTCGAATTAGTTTTTTTTTTTTTAAATTAAGGTTACTGTATTTGTAAGATGACAGTACATACTCGTAACATGTTTTGCAGGTTGCTCTTGTTGGAGGATTGCGAAAAGTCGAAATCCAGGAGTTTTATTATCATCAATTTTGTTTTCTCCACATCGGCCAGAAGTATGGATGCTCTGAAAAGCATCTATTAGGTCTGAAGATTGATTAGGGTTAATTTTATGACAATTTGTCTTGGTGGAATTATTCCCTTTGTCTTCAATCCAACATGTGTTGTCCTTGCATGCTCATTATTCCTAAAACCTATGAACATGAAATGGGAATTCTGAATTGAAGTTAAGTAAAGATTAGGTAATTTATCCTTTGCTACCGTGAATGGAAATGATTAAATTAATTTATTTTAATATTATTGTTGGCTATGACTTTTTAATTGCAAGTAGAAATATCACTGCAACTAATGAAAGGTTGGATGTTCTGTTTTAAAGTATATTCAACACGAAACTGAAATGTTTTTCCTCGTCACTTGCTGTGTATGGAATACCAATAAGACTTGGTTTGATCTCTGCATTTGCTGTGAAATTTCTCTTGCAAGTTGGACAAGACTTAGTTTAATCTCTGCTTTTCCTGTGAAATCTATCTTGAAAGTAGGACTGGTAAATTGATTTGATTCGGTGGTATGCAAGGCCTAAATTTGATGGCCATACAGTTGTATTTAACAATATTTGCTATAAATAAATTTTTGGGAAGACTGTATTGCATGAAAGGGAAAATTTTGAACTTATTGTAAAAAAAATATCATATTAAAATATAGACATGATCTATTCAAATGCTTTTTTTAAATAAAATATATTTTCACGTTTGGAAGGTAACTCTTGATAAGAGTCACAAAAGAGGGGCTTGACAGGCAGGGTTGACCACCAAATTTAGGCTGTGGTGGAATGTACTACGCCAAGCTATATCCAATTTAGTGGTTAACACAAATTCAGGGAAATGCTGTGGAAAAGTGTATTTTAATCTGTCACTTATTCGGAATGGTAAGATGGTCTAATTTCGTATAGAAGTAGGCAAATAATGTTCATTCTTTAATCTTAACACCATTCATTTCTAAAATTCATTCTCAATTTGAAGCATACACAAGTATATTGTGAAATATGTTGAAATTACAAGCTAAATTGTAGAATGCATAATCTTTGGTTGGAATTTAAGAAGGTTCTTAGTTTTTTAAATTCTATCTAAGAAAGTAATTTAAGTGCTTCATGGTTACCATGGCTATTTTTTAGCTACAGATAGGGAATATACCTTCACCTACAAATTATGTTTTGGAATTTACATTTGGCTCATAATTTCTATTTCAATAGTTCTACACTGTGGTGTACATCGATTTCATTTATTATGTAATTTGTATTATTCTACTTTAGTTCAGTATGCTTGCATTTGATTTATGTTATTTAATTGCAAAAGAAATGTATAAAAATGGTTTTCAAAATGAAATTAAACATGATAAGCCACATCAAATCCACCATTATGAAATCTAAAAAATGACATCAAAAAATGTATAGTTTTGACTACACTACTATAATATTTACAAGAAGAATAGTTTTATATAGTAAGACCACATTAATAGAAGCATGAACAAAGGCTAGACAAATATGTAGAGGTAGATACTATTATTTTGCTTCAATCTTTGAATATCAGTCACTAACATGGATTAAAACTTATGTGTTAATACAATGATATATGCTATTCAACATAACATTGATAAGGCAATGATGCTTATTACAAATAGAAGTCTAAATCCTTCATTCAATTTTTAATTGTGTACATGGTCATATACATGCAATCATGTTTAGAAATAGATTTCATAGCTCTTTTATAATATAATCATGTGACTTGTAGTTCATAGAACAATGGTGTAGTAAACAAGTTAGTTAATTTTCTAAATTGTGTGATTGAAATTACTTCTTGCTATTGACGACAACAACAAAAAAAAAAAATCTTGCAATCTTAACATATGTAAAAGGGCTTCTTGTCTGTAGGGCCAACAACCAAGCTTCAAACCTCATAAGGTTGCTCTCTATTGCGTCAACAATGGAGATTGATTACCTTGATGTTAACACACTAAAAAATTATTATTTTACTTTTTTACTAACAGTTCATGTTTTTGCAATGCCTTCTGACTCTCTCGTCTGCTACTCGCCCATCTTGGATGTAGCGGATTCAATCGCACCTACTATTGCCCCTTGGCTTTAACAAATCTTGGAGCCATGGTGGATGGTGTTCTAGTCCCTGGGGGTTCAGTAGCTTGTTCCTAGTGATATAGTCAACCCTAACGTCCCTAGGGTTTCGCCTCTTCCTGTGCCTGGGGTTACCCTTGTTGTTCCTTTGGCACCTTCTATTGGTGAACACAACTTTGCTCAAGCGGCTAGGTCTATTCTTGCTCGTTGTGGGAGAAGTCTCAAAAATCTCGTCCTCTTCCTTGTACCAAATCATTCCCTGTGATGGTTTGTGGTGAGGAAGTGGTGGAAAATGTCGATTTCTATCAACCTAGATGTTTGGTGTGTAGATTCTCCAACTTTTGGCCCTCTCTTCCTGACCTACACAATTGAGTGTTGGTTTCTTGGCAACCTCTTGTGGCAAGTTATATCAAGCTCTTCCCTTATGCTAAGGGTTTT
>VDFB02316358.1:0-22817 GCA_007258455.2 Sequoia sempervirens | reverse complement strand
AAAAGTTTATAATCTTCTAATAATATATTTAATACAAACTATTGAACAGTCTATATTTGAATTAATGTGTCATAACTAATCTATGATCATAATAGTACAAATACAAATACTCACCACTACTAACAATTAGTTAATAATCTAAATTTCTAAAATTAATAATTCATTTAATATAGGGGAGAGGAGCCCATAGTGGAGCACCCTAACTTCGCCTCTCTCATAATCCTATTTGGAAATTTCAAATCACTCTGTATACAAAGTTTATTTGGCAACTCATGTGCTTCTATATTTCGTTTTAAGGCCACATGAGCATGCTTTTTGTTGAGGTATCCAAAAAAGCCCAAAAAAAAAAGTGAGACCAATAGTGGTGCACTAAGTCATGTTTTATTGGTGCGCTGATGTGGCATCACATGATTTGTCACTTTGTGTACTTTATGGATAAAAAGTGTTTTGCAATTGGATATTAAAGTGCTCCACTATGGGGCCCACTGAGGACTACTTCTATCCCGACTATTGGACCCTGCTCCATTATGGACCTCTCTCCTATTCAATAGCATTGTTTTCTAAATTGAATAAAACAAATTAAAAAGAATAAAAACTACCAAGAAAAAACCATTGAACAAGGACACACTACCAAATGGGATTATTGTTTGTTGTGGAATCGCAATCAAACCGTAATCTGCGCTCAATAAAAAATCTAAACCAGTGGGATTACAAAACAGTACATCTTATCTTCAGCCGAGGCTGAGGACGAAAGATACAAAACCTTTTACACCGCTTAACTTGCAGGACGCTTCATTAATGGATTCCTTAATTTTCAGGGCCCGTAGACGCAACTCTTCCCCAATATCCGTTGCCATGGCTGCCTTCACCGTGTTTTCCACAATATCACTGTTGGGAATGGCATCCATTCCCTCGCAGATCTGCAGTCCAACACCCAACTGCTCAGTTATCAATTTGGCGTTTATAAATTGATCGAACCACATGGGCCAGACCACCATTGGAACTCCAGCGCTAATACTCTCTAATATAGAATTCCATCCACAGTGCGTCATAAAAAACGCAGTCGAAGGATGTGACAGAATGCGCAGCTGAGGTACCCACCCATGGATTACAATTCCTCTGTCTTTCGTTGCTTCGATGAAATCCTCGGGAAGAAAATCGCAAGAATTAACATGGCCTCCAACTGGGTCTTTAATCGTCCAAATGAAACTCTGCTTACTGGCTGCAATGCCTCTGGCGAGGGCTTTTGTTTGGTCTTCGGAAAGAAACCCCTGAGATCCAAACGAGACGTAAAGGACGGAGTTTTGCTTTTGGGTGTCCAGCCAGCGGATGCACTCCGACTCATTGTCGACCCCATGTTTGGGTCTGTGTAGAAGATTGGCTACACCCCAAACGGGCTTACCCGTGGATTCCTCTAAATACCGAACATACTCTGCTTCGAGCCCGGCAAAAGTGTTGACAAGCGTTGCAGCGCAACTTTCTTTTGCCGAGCCATAGGCATGCTGCATCACGGTAAGTATAGCGTCAGGTGAGATGAACAACTCACTTCTCAGCATCCGAGGCATCTCCGAACGCCTCAGATTCATATTGATACAGCGATCCCGAATCTCTATGATTTCACGGTCACCTATTATATCCGAGACCGGATTGGTAAAGAGATATTGCAGAAGAGAAGCCGCCATGGCTCCTGATGTTTGAAACACAACACGCGGGATCCCGAATTTGGAAGCCGATTGTGCTGTCCAGGGCAGGAATACATCACTTATGATGCAGGCGGGCTTCCGTGACGTCTCTGCGATGATGTGCTCTAGCCACTCTTCGAACGGCTGGGAAAGCTTGTGCGAATAGATAAACAGCCACTTTGCGTCGATGGTGGAAAGAGTATCAGTGCTTTCGCAGCCCGGTGGGACGCCGTGGATGGGAGGGAGAGAAAGAGAAACGAAACGAATAGAGGATCCCACTGCCTGCGATTTCAATTTGGAGAGACTGGCAGTGGTGGTAAGGAAGCTGACGGTGAGGCCTTGGGAAGTAAGAATTTTAGCCAAGCTGAGGAAGGGAATGAAATGGCCCTGCGCCATGAAAGGCAACATCACTATGTGTTTGCTTTCTTTGTTTTCTGCCATTGCAATGTGTTCTGCATCGACCAACAGCTGTTTTCTGTCAAGCCATCGGGCAGCAGCTTTTAAGGCCAGATTTTTCATACTGATGTAACATTTTATGACAAGTGGGTGGTGTATATTAAATTATTATATTTTATGAGGATTCCACTACTTCGTCTTACCAGAATTTCTCTGGTCATTCTAGTAATTATATGAATTTGTCTTTTATAAATATTAATCGTCCATTAATAATGATTGTACCATTATAAATAAAATTATTTATTTTAATTTTATTTGTTTATTTAAAAATTATTTTACAATTATTTTATTTTACTTTAGAATTATTTTAAAAATATTTTATTTATATTTATTAATAGATTTTGATAATATACTCACATTTTTATTTATTACTATAGTTACATAATGTTATAATGAATGTCTATTGCTAGCACTCATTGTATGTATGTGATATTCACAAAATTATTGTGAAATATGAAGCAGTGAGCTTAACTCAAGAATTACAATGGTAAATCTTTAAAAATATTGTGAATGGATATTTGCAAAATATACCTCACTTATCATTGGACGAGCTAAAATGGTTTCATTGTGAAATAGCAAGTCAAGTGGAACTGATCTAGGGAGAAACTCCATAAATAAGTGTATTTCCTTGAAAACTTTGATACTTCACCTCTATGAATATCTATTATATTCAACATAATGAGTGTTAAGTGGATCATTCTTGCTCACAAGAGATGGATTTGACTCAATAAAACACTATTATAATGTTAGATTTTTATTTTTCATAAATTTGAGATTATAGTTAGAGAACCATATCTGACTTAACCAAAAAAAATTAAATCCTTCGAATAGTCTATTTGTGTCTATTTTTAAAACTAGATTCATTAGACTTGCATAACATGTTAATATTTCCAAAATTTGAGGTTATAATTGAGAACCCTATCCACCTCATGTGTGCATTTCATGTAATTTGTCTTTTATTTGTTTTATGCTAGCCAAATATACTTGCTTCTTAATGTCAAATTCTACTTTATTTGTGTACGTTAAAAGTTGTGCAATTTGTTTTTCTATTTTCTGTTTTCCTCCAATCAACCATGCTTGCTTCTTGTGATTATTCTACTTTATCAGCCTCACATAAAAGTTGTACAGCATTTTCTATCTTTCCAATGTTTTCTTTATGTCATAATTTGTCATACAACTTTTATTTTCTATATTTTTCATCAACTGGTCATTCATACTTTATTAGACTGGATTCTACCTTATCTCTCACATAAATAATTGTACAATATCATTTTTTCTATTTTTCAAATTCTAATTGAATTCTACCTTATTTCTCTTATATAAATAATTGTACAATTTTATTTTTTCCCTATTTTCCAAATTCTACCTTACTTTCTCACATTAAAAGATGTGCAACATATCTTTCCTTTTTATTTTTCTGTTGACCAGCCATGCATACTTCTTAATGAAAGAAATCAAAATTTTCAGACTGATGTAAAAACTTGAGATTAATATCATCTTTTTTTCCCAGATTTTATATTACATTCAGAGAACTTTATCGGCCCCATATAAATTGTAATGAAACATCCACATTACATAAGTTTCTAGATAGGAAAAGCTATTTAATATTTAGTGATATGAGATTTCCACAATCTATCATAAATGTATTTTTGTTGTTTCTGGATTGGGTTGTGTGCAAGGTTTTTCCAATGTATTGGATCACACTCCTTGATCTATCACAAAATAAAATGAGGTATTTATATTCATTTTATCGTCAAATTAAATAAGACCAAAACTTTCTGAGTTTTCTCAATCAGCTTCTTTCCACCTTCAGATATAACCCCTAATGCAAAGTTTGACATGTATTATTTGAAACCCTGTGCAACTCTCTTTAAATCATTAAATGCCATTAGAGATCCAATTAATATCTCTCTGGCAAATCAAAACAATTCACTACAAAGCTTACCTGCATGCAACAGAGAAGGTGCAAACTTTGCGGCACTGAGATGCCGCAGATATTGTAGAACTAATAGGTTTGGAAACTGTAACCTTTGGGAAAAAAATAGTAGTAAGTTTGATACTAAAATTTACCAAACCAAATGTAGTAATTTATAACTTTTTTCAGGTTTATTGTACAACATTGAGCTGGCAATATGAATTTACAGTGAGAAGATAATAGAGGAGACACTGATATAGTGGTAGAAGAATATAAATGCCATCCTTGTGGCTATGGCCAGAGAATAGAGAGAGTCAGTGAAGAGGTCAGACAGGACAAATTGAAAGTTGGTTGAATAAAAAAGCATTCCTAGTAAATATCACCTCCACAAATTTCAATTTTCTGATTTACCCAATTTCCGCATGCTACAATCTATGTCATTTTTGTTCTGTTGTAGGAATTCTTACTTTTTAACTTGGCCTTGACTGTCCTCCTAGTAATAAGGCTTTTTAACATTACGAACCATTCCAAGCAGAGAAGCCTGTTAATTATGCCATTAAACATGATACAAAGCAGTGCCCAGGGTAACGTTAAAATAGAGGTCTGATGGATCATTGTCATGGTATGATTGACATAAAGAAAACATAAACACCGTCAAACGATCAAATATTATATCTCATAAATGTTGAAGTTTAAAGCTCTTCTACTTTGTGAGATTTTCTGGAAGCAACGGTAATTGAAAACCAAATGATAATGTATTTGTCTTGTCAGTATTAAATCTAATAAATGTATCAGTTTGAAGTTGTGAGATTTTATAGAAGTGAGGGCAGCAAAAAATACAAGCATGTTTCCTCAACACAAGGAGCAGGTAAATAACAGTTTCATGTCTTGCGGAGTTGCGTACAAATGGTAAAATGAATTTTTAAACCTGTGAGAGAGATTTATTCCAGTTCAAAAGCTCATATAAAAAGGCTATGGATAATTATGCATCACTAGAGATATAATATCATTCTCTATTTTTAAGTCAATATGTTAATTTTGAATTACACAAATTATTTTATATAAATATAGAAAATTTGAAGAGAAGTGTTTAATTTTTTGGTATTGGGCAACAAATGAAGGTGTTGTGATTATCTCATATTTTTTGGGAGTAAATATTAAAAATTGATGACTCTAATCATGTTCAAAATACGCAATGTTAAGTATAGTAAACATTTTCTGATGGTTCCAATTTTGAAAGTCCATGCAAGGTTGACTTCATTATCTATTCAATATAAAATATGGCAAAATTGTATGTGAAATTTATTATTTCTTCCAAGAAGAAAATTTGCAAATATTTTTTATAAATTTTGGAATGGGGGAATTGAAGGCCTCCATAACCACAGGCTTGTTGAGGATTCTTTTCTTGTGCACTACTTTGCTTCTATTAAGCATCTTTGTATCTACACAACATGAGTAAGGCCTCATATCATGCCTACAACAAAAAATATGCCACAAACTTGATGAATTCTTCTTCTTTCTCTATATAAGATTCTCTACTACAATTTTATGTGGAAAATCTAAGGTATATAGAACAAAGCATGTGCAAGCTATACATATAAGATTCTCTACTACAATTTTATCCAAGTTTGTGCATGCAAAAACACTCATCAACAATACATACATATAAACATAATGTTCATATACTTACCAAAAATAAAGGAAATAAAATATTTAATGGAAACCCTTATTTTCATAAATATGTAATATTGCCATGGTGGTGTGGTTAGTGGGTGACCCTCCTATGAAAGGAAAAACGTATTCATAGAAGTAGGCCTTGGCCTCTTCTTTGGGAGGGCTCAACCTACCCACAAGGTCATTACCTCTTCAAAGGGTCATGAAGCATACATGGCCACAAACCATTCTGAAAAGGGTCATTCCCTTCTCATTCCAATACATCCAAACTTTATTTTATTTGTTTCTTAAACCACTACCACTTAAGTTTTGAATTGCAACAATTAAAGAGTAAACATATATTTTATTGAATTTATGTAAAGTATTAAATAATGATTAAAATATAAAATGGGTTTGAATTTACATATTATTTATTATGTTATATCATCTATCCCATGCCTCTATTATATAGGAAAATGAAAAATAATAAACTACTAGACCGTATCCCAATTCCAGGAGTCAAAACCATGACCCACTAGAAATTTTTTGATAGTCATTATGAAGATATATAGAAGAGAAAGTAACTCATATATCTTACATCTCTTTAATGTGTCATAGGTTTCTTCATAATTATCATATTGACCAAATTTTTAAATTTGGGCACTCTACAAGGATACTCAATGGGCTTATTATAACATCCAAATTGAGAAGATTCTTTCCAACCCATAATTTTTATCTTTTCTATATAACTTCTTATTCATTTCCTTTCTATAGAATTAATAAAAATATCCTAGATAATAATAATTTAAATACATTATTATCCCCACCTTCACATGGGAACTTTTTTTTGTCCACTTTATGATGTTTGGATATTGATGCAAAATAACTCCTAAAACTAAAGAAGTAGGGAAAGACAATTACTTAGAATTAGGAGGCCTAATATATATAAGTTTAGAAGTGGTTTGTAATATCTAATCTATTTGGGGAACAAAATTTATGTTACTAATAAAATGAAAAGTTAAGATTACATTAGGAGATGGCGTCATGTGGGTAGAGGGAGAATATCAAATTGAAGATATGTAATGATTTAATTAGTAGGGGAGAAGGAATGGATACTCTTTATTTATCAATAAATAAAATGTTGTATTTTTTGTATATAGTGTTACTGAGAATGTGTAATTCCCTATTTGTCTAGTATTATATCATGGATGTTCATCAATTTCTATCTACTTATGTTTTGAGAAGTGAATGCATTTTTCAACATTTGAACTGAGGGGTAGAATTGCTACATAAATTTGGCATAATAGAATTTTGAGATATTGGGAGAAAGATTTAATTTTCTAAATAGAATCACTATGTTTCTTTATTTAATGATATTAGACTATTATTCTTTGTATGTGGGACTTTCAAATTTACTCTTGATTGTTATGAATGATTCACCATAAAAAGGAAGTTGATTTATTTTTCTTGGAGATAGAATAGTATACATGATTAGAGTATCCAAATTAGTGCTTTAATATGTAGCAACAAAGGTTATCTATAATGATATTCAATGGTGTGACCAATTTAAGGGGATCGATGGTGATATTGTGATTTATTGCTCATGGTTGGTGAAGTGCTACTTAGAATTAGTGAGATGTTTGCAATTGGTGAACTATTGTAGTAAAAATACTATGTTATAATTTACAGTAGAAACAAACATAAGTTTTGTTATTTCTTTGTATGGAGGCATTGTGACTGGTAATTGTTTCCTACTCAAGATATAGATAAAAAAGAAGGGTGTCTTACTTTTCTTCTTGCATGAAGTTCAAAGTGTAATTGACATTTACAAAAATCAACTATGATTTCTAATTAGAAAGTTAAGATAGAATACTATTGTATTATTTTGTAGAGCTAGAGGAGTCTAATGGTAGACAAATAATTGGTGAAAGGGATAAAATATCATAACAAAGAGTAGATCCATGAAAATGTAGATAGGATGTGGAGTAAGGGAAAAATGGATACTTAGAAACTTGGAGGATATCGTTGATTGTGGAAGTCATTGTCATAATTTGGAAGACATCCTATGCTAAGGGAAGCCAAATTTCAACATTTAAGAATAATAGGTGAGATAAAATATTTATGAGAAATGTGTATCACTAATTTAAAATATTAATATAGTGTTGTTGTAATGAATTGCTATGTGTGAAAGGTGAAATATGTGGAGAAATAAGAAGGTATGAGAATTTAGGAGATCTAGGAAATAAGTGACAAGCATAATGAACAATATGCAAACTATTGTATTTAGATGACCCAAATGATAATGAGTATAAAGCATTGAATATATAGGAAAGGATGAGGAAATCCACCTATAAGGTGAATTGACAAGTACCCCAAGGTGTGGCACAAATGAGTAGACAAGTATCCTATAGATGTCAACCTTAGGATCACTTCGAGTGTACAAACCAACAACCTCTATGACCAAGTCATCAACCTTGTGTGCCAAGTGTTGAGTGAAATTTGAGGTGAGATGGAAAGTATTACAACCTCAAAAGGTATGTGTATGAGGTTAACCAAATAACTTGGTAACCTCTAGAGGGTTAAAGGTTGCACATTTAGTTAGACAAAGAAGTTGTCTAACCTCATCAACCTATGTACACTTAAGTATAGTGAATAGATTACTTATTCACACTAATAGAATGTGTAGCTATGTTTTTTATCTTAGTTTTCAATTCAAATATGGATTTATATCATGATGTATGAAAGAATGAAACTGGTTTGGAATAAAGAATAAGACAAAGGTATAGACATAAGCAAACAACAGACTAGAAAAAAGAGATATGACAACTAGAATTTGAGTTGGATGAGTTTTGGTACAAGGTGAAAAAGTATGAGGCATTTGAAAAGAAAAATAAACCTATAAAAATGACACTAAAGAATTATGAGAAGGTGAAAAATAATAGTGAGGATAAATCCTCATTTTGTGAGAAAAAAGGTATATGTAGAGAGGAAAACCATAGAGGCAAGGATTAACTAATGGATATAATTGTAAGAATAGGGAAAATTAAATCACTTAAAGCATTGGAAAAATATTAGTAGATAAAATACCTTTAAATTTTATTTTTTAAGTGTTTTAGGGAGAAAAGATAGATGAGTTGGATGGAGATATTGAGTTATATTAACTTGAAGATGGGGAAGGAATTGAAGACTATAATATAAAAATACAAGAGTTGTAAGGATACAATGGGAAGGAATGCAACCTATCACAAGAAGAGATCCAAAATATATTGTTGCAGTGGAAGAATTTCACATTAGAGAAAACACACCAATGAGAAGTAACTAGAAAAATATCTAGAGAATCCCATGATTAATGAAAATAGAGGAAAAATAGATCATCTCTTTTGTGGAGAAGAAATGAGAGTGATTGAGGGAGAGAGTAGAGACATGTTCATTTATGCTGTAGAGGAGGAGACTATATAAGAAAAAATATTCTTGTGAGAAACAATAGGCAAAGCTAGGAAATGAACATCATTGCCTAAATGACCTAACATAAAGAATGAGCAAAATCATATGGAAGTTTTTATTTTGTATTGTTTATATGCAAGTGCAATAAAAGGTGGTATGAATGGTGCAAAGAGAAATGATGATTTTAAATGGAGTAGGACCCTTAAGCCTTCAAGAATTTAGGAAAAGAGAAAGAGAGAGAATTGGAAAAGGAATAGGATTTTTGTTCCAAAAAGAAGTTGGAAGTGAAAGAAGAAAATGCGTTATGATTTTCATAAGTTTCTGATTTGTTGCAAGGGAAGACAATGTCTTACTTCTACAAGTCAAAATGATGGTTCTATCATCTAATTTAAAATCAACCTAAATGTTTGATGTTGCAACATATTTTTTTGGGATATGGTGTTGTTCACCATTGCATAATTTGTTATATTATAATGTTGTAATTAATAATTATTTAGTTGTGATGCACCTAGGTTGTGTGGTTAATCACACTAGGTAATTATTTTTGGATCACTTTATGTTGTATTGTAACATTGTATTATTATTCAATGTGTGGGAAACATGTGATAATAATTTAATATTGGAAAAATATTAAGTAAACAGAAAACTTAGTACCCAATATTAAATAATGGATTAGTGGTTTTGTGTTCACATGGTTTTGTAGTACATGGTTTTATCTTACCACTTGGTTGTATTTGTCTAAGCTTGAGTCTATAAAAGCAAGCACATGTTTAGTGGTTAAGGTTGGCTGGGTGAGTGGGATGTCATTATTGATTCTTTTTTAAGAGTGCATATGTGAAGCATGGTATGGGATGTGTGGATTCATGCTTGCGCACGTGAGGATGCATTGAGAGGCTTGATGCTTTAAACGTATTCATTGTAATTCTTGTATTTCTTTATTACTTAATAATATGATGGAGTAAGGATGCTTTTGGAGGTTGGGTTTTTCCCTCTTGAAGGTTTCCCAGGGTATATCTTGTGTTATCTTGTGGCTTGTCTATTTGATCTATCACTGTATTCATTAATGGCTTGCATATCCATAGGCTGACCTAAGCCTACTTAGCCATTCATTTTTGTATGACTCATTGGCATGGACTAGATATTTTCCTATATATGTTGACCTTTGGTTGTCTAATAGATTAGATTGACATTATGCAGTTTATGCATTCATTGTGCTTGTAAAATATCTTTGTTTTCTGGTTCTTCCATGGTATCAAAGCCGAACAAAGAGTTATCAGGTTGTATAGTTTATGCATGTGCTATGAATGGAAATCATTTGTAGTTTATGAATCACTGATTGGTGGTAGTGTATTCTCTCCCTGAAGGCATGATTTTCCAGTTGCATTTCGTGTGGCGTTTGTAATCCTGAAAGAAATTTATGCACATAGTATCACCAAACTTGTTGAGGCCTTTACTACTTTGGGATAGACTCACCACCAAAGCTAAGGCCCTTCACGAATTCTTCAGAGATTGTGTTGGCTTTTCTTGGTTTGTAGAGAGGTTGTATAAAGTGTTGAAGATATCCATATCTACTATCATGCGTTGATCTTCTATCAATGTGAGGGAGGCCACAAAATCCACCGCCTACCACTCCTCCTCCCTTTTGTGCTCCATTGCTACTCATATTTTCCTTTGTCCCTTCAATTTCTCTTCACTTCTAAATTTTACAAAGCTATAGGCTATAGGGGAGAGCACAAATTTGGAGGAATCATAGAAAAGACCTAGAGATGCTAATCTATGATTGCACTTGCAAGGGGAAGACCTGCTTTGCTGCTCTTAGTGCTTTTTCAACATGCTTCTATATATTATTTTTTCCCATCTTGTGGGGATTGAGTATTCGATCTATTTTTTTCTCCTTGAGTTTGCAGCTTGCGTTGGAGCCTATGGAAGGCTTGAATAGAGCTTGAAAATGGTTGTGACATGTAAAAGGCTACGTAGAACCTCTAAACAAGGCATGATCAGTTCCTCATCAACGAACAAAGTGTCACCAGTGTTCATAATCACTTTGGGTTTTATGGCTTACCCCTAACCGATGCAATTATAAAGTGGTTTAAAGCTCACTATGAACTCCACAAACCTCACACACAAGTGGTTTCAATATCACCTCAAACTTCACACTCAAGTGGTTTTAGCTAACCACAAATGTTGCACACAAGTGGTTTCGGCTAACCACAAACCTCACAACAAGTGGTTTTGGATTGCCACAAACCGATCACACACATGACTCCACAAATCATCATTGTGGGGAAACCATCATCACTTTGGGATTTTATCCTTCTGTACCTACATCAAAATAAATTATTGAGTCCATATAAAAAGAAATCCATCTACTGAAATACATAAGTAGCTAGCCACTGTACTCACCAGTTGTATAGGATTCCTTTTCATATACATGGTTCATCAATATGTTAAACCAAAAACATTGGGGGTGTCAGGTACAACCAATCATACACCCCTTAGAAAAAATAAGGTACAATATATACTTTGGTTTTTCCTTTTAACAAAGGTGACTCACACTTAAACATTTTCCCAATAAATATATAACCCACTAACAACAAAAACTTTCTTCACTTCATGATTGCACATCATTTGGGACTGGCCTCTTTTCAACAACCACCCAAATACTATCAATGAGATAAAAACATCATTCTTTTGAGGGATATTGATCCAACAATCTTCATTTACATGAGCACTTTTGATATCGACATAGCCTTCACATTTAAAGAGAAAAATTCTCTCACCTCCAACCCAAACACTTTTACCCCAAACTAGAAATAGAGTAGATCAAATTAGCTAGCTTTGACTGGGAAAACATGATAGACACACAACTTCTTTTCTAGAAATCTCCTTCAACTCACTTGCTTGTGACAACTTTTCTTTCTCCCCAGTGACCTATGGGATTTCCTTGCTATCAAGTCCTTAAAAAAAGACAAAACAATGTCTTCTTCAAGGCTAAGATTCCTTATACTCCTTTTGACTTTTCTGCTACAATTTCTAATAGATCTTGCACCTCTAATAGGTGTGAACTAGCTTCAACAAATAGCCACATCCTCCCTTCATAGGCAACAGACTCAATTCTTGTGAGGAAAGAATACAACTCTACACTCTCTTCTCAAAATTGCTCTCAACCTTGAACATTCCTAGCAACTGTAGAAGGCCCCCTCAGATTCTTTTGATTCTCCAGGCTCCTACCATCGGCTCTAATACCACTATTGGAACAGGGGAGAGCATAACATAAATAGATTTGTATTAAAAAAAATAAAACATATAACATTGACTAACTAACTAAGCTTCAACTCACTTCATACACCAGAAACATTACATGGTGGTTCCCACAGCTCTATACAGCTTTGCGAAGCTGGACTCATCAAGGAGTGAATAACCACATTGCATCTGCCTCTATTTATAGAGGGCTCAGGAATTCTCGAGAACCTATTAGAATCACAAAATACATGCATGAAATTTGTTTGATGTTGATGGAAGTCGGTTGTAGAAGAGTCTAGAATAGAGGGTGAGAAGGTTCTATATTAAATTCATAGTTGACAATCCTATTCGTTCATTGAGAATCTGAGGGGGCCTTCTGCAGTTGCTAGGAATGTTCAAGGCTGAGAATAGTTTTGAGAAGAGAGCGCAGAGCTATATTGTTTCTTGCAAGAATATTCCAAAGGAGATTAGCATAGTGGAGATTGAAAGAAATAAGGAAATTGCAATTTGAAGATTTTGTCTGAAGGAGTTTGTTGTAAAGTCAAAGAGACCAAGGGAGTCGTTAGAGGATTTTTAGCGTAGAAAGGACATCAGAAGCTATTAAGGAGATCGTTGTGTCTGCATGGAGAAGATCTCTAAGTTTCCTAGAGAAAGAGCTCACTGAATTGGAAGGAAGAAGCCACCGCAGGAGAGAAGGACCAGAATTCGTGAATAGCCCAAATCATTGAAGCAATTCAAATCGCTAAAGGAGATTGTGGAAAACCTATTGAAGTCACCATCAACTAGACAAGGAGAAAATTAAGCAAGATTTTGGAGGTGATCCTGTCACCATTTGTGGCAAACGTCAAGAACCTACTAGGATCCCTGAGCACCAGCAGTGTGACTCTATGGGAGGTGTTGAGAAAATACAAGTGTTGAGCACCTGAACTGATGATGGATTGGTAACCAAATGTGCTAGAGCTCATGGGTAGAGCATCCCAATAGCATCATGGGATTTCCTAGGTTTGACCACTAGATCTAGAAGATTTTAGATGCCACATCATCAATAAAAGAAACTGAGATTGTAATGAGAATTTGTGGTAGAAATTAAGGGGGAGTATTTGTGGGCATTAATTTCTAACAATAAACCAATAGGATGGTCAACTATGCATTTAATATAGAACCTTCTCGCCCTCTATTCTACCGAATTCCACTAACATCAAACAAATTTCATGCATGTATTTTGTGACTGTAATAGGTTCTCGAGAATTCCCGAGCCCTCTATAAATAGAAGCAGATGCAATGTGATTATTCACTCCTTGATGAGTCCAGCTCCGCAGAGCTGTATAGAACTGTGGGAAGCAATATGTAATGTTTCTGGTGTATGAAGTGAGTCAAAGCTCAGTCAGCTAGTCAATGTTATATGTTTTATTTTGTTTAATTCAAATCTGTTTTTGTTCTGCTCTCCCCTATTCCAACAACTTCACGGTAAGTAGAGCGTGATCAGGTGAGATGAACAAGTCACTTCTCAGCATCTGAGGTAACTCTAATTGCCTCAGATTCATATTGATACAGTGATCCTAAATCTCTATGATTTCATGGTCACCTATTATATCCGAGATCGGATTGGTAAAGAGATATTGCAGAAGAGAAGACGCCATGGCTCTTGACGTTTCGAACACAACACGCGAGATTCCAAATTTCGAAGCCGATTATGCTGTTCAGGGTAAGAAGACGTCACTTATGATGCAGGCGGGCTTCCGTGACGTCTATGCAATGATCTGCTCCAACCACTCTTCGAACGGCTGGGAAAGCTTGTGCAAATAGATAAACAACCACTTGGCCTCGATGGAGGAAAGAGTATAAGTGCTTTCGCAGCCTGGTGGGAAGCCATGGATGGGCGGGAGAGAAAGAGAAATGAAACGAATAGAGGATCCGACCACTTGTGATTGCAATTTGGAGACACTGGCAGTGGTGGTAAGGAAGCTAACGGTGAGGCCTTGGGAAGTAAGAATTTAAGCCAAACTGAGGAAGGGAATGAAATGGCCCTGCGCCATGTAAGGGAACATCACTACGTGTTTGCCTTCTTTACTCTACCATAAGGCCCGGCTTAAACGTCAAACACTAAGCACTGACAGCGCTTAGGTGGCAGTAATGTGGGCCCCTCTTAATTTGCATCTTTTCCATTACGGTTTCCGTTTTTGCCTTCGCCTTTCTGTTTAAAAAGATTTTATTTCGGTTCCATTACATTCTGCTTAAAAATATTTTATTTACGGTTGCATATATTTTAAGGATTTTACTACAATTTCCACCATTATTAAATTATTTGCATATTTTTCAAAGTAAGTTTTATTGAAAAAATGAATTATCAAGAACAACGTTTGATTGTGAGCATATAAAAATAATAATGTTAGTTTATATAATTAATGAATTGTAATTTTAATTTTTCTTTATTGTTTTAATATTTTTTTACTATTCTAAAATTTTAAAAAATATTTATTATTTAAGAAGTCTCTTTAATATATTTTTTAATTCAAAAATTAATTGTTTTTGTAAAATAAGTTTTATGAAATAGAGAATAAAAATGTCAAATGTAAAAGCTATATATATATATATATATATTTAAATTATTTTTAATATTATTTTTATATATAATATTTTTTATTATTATTTTAAAATTTTAAAATATTTGTTATCTAATAAATGATCTTTATATTTAAGTATTTTTTAATTCAAAATAATTTACTTTAATTAAAATTTAACTTTTGCATTTCTTTTTTAAAATAAGTTTTATTAAATAGAAAATAAAATGTTGTTAGTTTTTTAATCAATTATTGATTAGTTCTAACTATTCTTAAATGTTATTTAATTTAATTATCATTTTTTTATTTTCTAAATATTATAAATAGTAATAGATATAATGTTTTACTCTCTATTTTTCAATAAATGTGATACTGCATTCTTATGGAAAGACAACTTAATTATCTACTTTAAAAATACTATTTTGAAGTGATATTATACAATCTTTTAGGAACAATGAAAAAATAACTAATAATTCTTTATATTTATTTAAGTTAATTAAATAAATATTTTAATTAAGTTTTAATTAATTTAGATAATAAATTTGAGATTGTTAGCTAAAATAAAATATTAGACTCTACAATCAATTACTATCTAGATAACTTGTATGGAAAATTGATTTTTGTGTATGTTGTCCTAAACTTGTGTGCAAACCTAATTTAAGATTCACATATTAATTTAAAGGAATATGCACTAGATTGAAATTTATTTTTTCTCAACATTTATTGTGCATAAGAACTAGTGGTTTTTATAAAACCTTTGAGATTTTTAATCATAAAGGTTAATTTCTCCTCATTCAAATCCCTAATAGACCATATTTCATCTATAAGTGAAAGGATAAAGGACAATAGGATAAATATTCATTATTCCTCAAATGATGTGCTTTAATGTAAATGTTGCTAGATTATTTTCATCCTCTAAAATGTAAGACATGATATGTGCTCAATAAATATTCCCTAATATATTTTATTATCTCCAACATGATTTTTGAGTGAATGAATGAGAGTTCTTAATAAAAACAACTAATTTCAGGAATAAACATAAAGTTGTCCTAAGATAACTCACAATAAGTAGTGTAAAGGTTGGAAAAAACCTAAAATTTTTTTTTAGAGATTAGATTTGTAACCACATAAGTGACCTAGGTTGATTCTATGTTTTTTTTATTTAATCCAAGGTAATGAACAACAATTTTAAGAATTGTCATGAAGTTTTGGGATCAATTATGGAAGGAATTGATATATAAGATATTGTGAACTAATTTTACAAATAAATATACTAATTATAAGCTAATAATTACATTTACAACACTAATCAAAATAGACCTCAAACATAAAGTAAAAAATGTGATTATGAAATTATCACCATGTTACAATATAATAGTAAGACAAAAATATTACTTACTAAATAATAAATTTAGAGGTTAGATATTCAACACTATAAAAGATATATAAAGACAAAAATATTCTTTAATATAGAAAAATATTCTTTAAAATATCATAAAAAATCTTAAATATCATCATAATGATTAATGAATTTTGAATATAAATTATTGTTTGACTTGCCTAAAAGACCATCATTATGAGTCCTAATGCAATCTAAATAGTTCACTCATAAAAACTTATATAATTTCTAACTTTAATGAGCTATTGTATTGCACTTTTTGAAATTAAATTGTATTAATTAAATCAAAATGCAACACCAAAAATGCCTCTCTTACTTATAAGAATTATTCTTTAAGGTACTATATAAATTCTTAGACTAATTTTTTATTACCAATGTCATTTGCCTCACATATTGACCATCATTATGAATCATCTCCCTCATAAAAGCTCATATAATTTAACATTCATGAATTATTTTATTACATTTTTCATAATTTTTATATTAAGTAAATGTAAGTGGGACAAAAAATTATGTTTTTTATATAACTTCCTCTATAAAGAATGAACATAAGAGAATATATAGTGTAAGTTATATTATATCATATGTGTCTTAAAGAATAAGGTTTTGCATTTGAAATGATCTTAAACTCCTAATTAACTATAAAATGAAGCTTTTATTTTTGAAAGTATGTTCAATGTTTTTAAGGAATAGGTACAAATTTTTGACATCTGTCTTTCAATACATGGAAGTACTTATTTGTCTATTGTATTTTTTAATTTATGTTTATCATAGAAATTGGATGGATTTTGAAGTTGAAAAAATTGAAAAAGATATTTTGAAGCACATATTTTGCTATGAAAATGTGTTTTTAATTGTATGAACTTTGTAGATACATGTAACTTGTCTAGATTTATATTTTTCAAATATATATATATATATATGCAAGGAAGAGGGTTTGTGTTATATTTGGTTTGGTTATGTAAGTTTGCATTATAAATTATATTAATAGAGAACAAATGTTTTAAGTTTTAGTTTAGTAATTCTTTTCTACAATTAATTTGAACTAATTAGTTTATACAATGGATTTAAGATATATCTTGAATTTTCAAGCTTTGTAATATATTGTAATCTCTTGATAAATTTATTATGGTAGTTATAAGAACTTAAAAAAATTATTTACAATTCTATTAATTGTATTGTTGACAATTTTATACATACACTCTTAACATAATATATAAAAAAATATTAATTTAATTATAATTATGTTGAGTAGCATTCTTAATTTACTTGAAACAGGTCAATTTTGTGGTTGCAAATCTAATCTCTAAAATTTAAAATAATTAAAATTAAAATTTTACCTTTGTCAAACTTTACACTACTTATTTTGAGCTACTATAGACAACTTTATGTTTATTTATGCATTTAGGTTTTTTCCATTAACATCTCTCATTAACTCATTCAAAATTGATAGAGATCATTGATATATATTAGGGAATTCTTATTGACCATAGCCATTTCTTACATTTTGGAGAATGAAAAAGATATAGCAACATTTACATATACCATTTTAGGAATAATGAATATTTTTTCATATTTTTCTTGATCTTTCACTTAGAGATGAAAGTTAGTTTATTGGGGATTGGAATGGGGAGAAATTAACCCATATGATTCAAAAATTTAAAGGTTTTTAAAAATACCAATTGTCCTTATGCACATTTAGATAGCAAAATTTGAGAGAAAATGAATGCCAATCTATCGCATATTCTTCTAGATTAGATATGTGAATCTTAAATTAGGTTTACACACAAGTATAAGACCACATACACAAAAATTAATTTTTCATTCAAGTTATCCAAACATAATTGATTGTAGAGTCTAATATCTTTGTTTGAATCAACTATTGACAACCATTGTAACATTCTTACATGGTGTAATTTTAAGCTAAGTACTATATTTAATTTATTTTAATATTTATTTTAACTAATAATCCAAACTTTATTATCTAAATGAAATAATACTTAATTAAAATATTTATTTAATTAACCTAAATAAATATAAAGAATTATTAGTATATTTTTTTGTTGTTCCTAAAACATTGTATAATATCACTTCAAAATAATATTTTAAAAGTATATAATTAAGTTATCTTTTCATAAGAATGCAGTATCATATTTATTGCAAAATAGTGAGTAAAAAATTATATCTATCACTATTTATAATATTTGGGAAATAAAAAATGATAATTAAATTAAATAACATTTAAGAATAGTTAGAACTAATCAATAATTGATTAAAAAATACACAATATTTTATTTTCTATTTACTAAAACTTATTTTGAAAAAGAAATACAAAATTTAACTTTTGATTAAAGTAAAATTATTTAAAATTAAAAAAAAAACATAAATATAAAGATCATTTCTTAGATAGTTTTTTAAAAAAAAATTAAAATAATATTAAAAATAATTCAAAAATATTCATAAATTATTGATATATATGTTGCTTCCACATTTTAAATTTTTATTTTCTATTTGGTAAAACTTATTTTAAAAAAAATAGTTAATGTTTTGAATTATAAAATAATATAAAAGACATTTCTTAAATAAAAAATATTTTAAATTTTTTTAAAATAATAAAAAATTAGTAAAATAATTATATATAAAATAATATTAAAACAATAAAGAAAAATTAAAATTTCAATTCATTAATTATATATATTAACATTTTTTTTTTAATATGCTCTCAATCAAATGCTTGATAATTCATTTTTCAATAAAACTTACTTTAAAAAATATGCAAATAATTTAATAATGGTGGAAACTGTAATAAAATCCTTAAAATATATGCAACCGTAAATAAAATCCTTTTAAGCAGAATGCGACGGAAGCAGAACGGAATCAAATTAAAGTCCTTCTAAACAGAACGGCGAATGCGAAAACGGAAAAACACAAACGTTGAGGTACGAGTTAAGGGGCCACATGACTGTCACCTAAGGCGCTTAGTGTGTGACGTTTAAGCCCGGCCCCATTGTAATATGTTCTGCCTCGAAAAACAGCTGTTTTCTGTCAAGCTATCGGCGCACCTGCTTTTAAGGCTGGATTTTTCATACTGATGTAACATTTTGTGAAAAGTAAGTGGTGTATATTAAATTATCATATTTTATGAGGATTCCACTACTTAGTCTTACCCGAATTTCTCAGCCATTCTCATAATTATATGAATTTGTCTTTTATAAATACTGATCGTCCATTAATAAGTAATAGATTATATATGGTAAGGTTATTGATCTTTTGAAGATCAATTATTGAGGTTATAATTGAGAATCTTATCCATTTCATGCATGTATTTCATGTAATTTGTCTTTTTATTTATTTTCTAGTATTCAATTATACTTGTTTCTTAACGTTAAATTCTACTTTATTTGTCCAAGTTAAAAGTTGTACAATTTTTTTAAATTTTTTTAAATTTTTTGTGTTTTCTTCCAATCAATCATGTTTGTTTCTAAAAATTAAATTCTATTTTATCGATTTAACATAAAAATTGTACAATATATCTCTTATTTTTTCGCATTTTCCATCTTTCTTGTGTTTTCTCTACCCCACATAAGCTGTCATGCAACTTATCTTTTCCGTATTTTCCATCAATTGATCATTCCTGCTTTATTAAATTAGATTCTTCATATGAATAATTGTACAACATCCTTTTTCTACCCTATCTTTCTTATCTCAATAATTTTACAATTTATTTTTCCTGTCACATTAAAAGGTGCTGACATCTTAATGACAAAATAAAAAATTTCAGAGAACTTTATTAGCCTCGTATAAAAAAGTAGTGACATCTATCCTTTTACGGTCGGCCATACGGAAAGGCAGGATTTTACCTTATGTACATTATGTAACTAATTGTGCAACGTCTTTTCTCTGAGGTTTAGCCAGTCAGTCATGCTGGTCTGTTGAGGTCATATTCTATCTTAAGCAGTGCAAGGGCCCCATTACAATCCATTTCAGGAATTATGGGAAACGTTTTAACATTGCGTTGATGCTACAGGTTTTTCTGGTTGCTCTGATGAAAACATTTGTATTAAAGCAAGATGACATTTATTTTGGCATGGATGGGAAGAGCACAAAGCACAATATACATGGAGCTAATAGTAGTGTATATGCATGCATTCGCTATATAAAAGTTTCGTAATTGTAGTTTTTTATATAGAATTTTGGCTATTATAACTTTTAAGTACATAATATTATATGAAAGTTTGGTGATTATAATTTTAAAGTAAAGAACTATTTTATAAGTATTCATGCTTTCAATTTATAATTGGAAAATAGATGAGTTGTAATGATAAATTATAGTAAAAGAAATATTATATAATAAATTTATAGATTATGTTATTAATTAGTAATTGGATTTGTAGGTTCAGTGGGTATTTTGATAAATATTCTGTTTTATTGAAATTTTGTTTAATGTAGATTTTTTTTTATAGTTACTTATTTACTTACAATCAAAGTAATACAAAATGTATGAAGTTTATTAATATAATTTTTGTAGGGCAGAAAATTAGTATAATTTTATTTATTTATTTGTAAGGTGAAAAATAGTGCAATCTCTTGTGTGTATTTATATTTGTTACATGTATAAACTACAAATAAAATTAGGAGAACACAAGATAATATTAAAGCAAAGAATAACTGTACCTATAAATTAGTAGTCTAACAATATGGATGTCATCCAAGGGATGAGTCAATTGATTGAAAAATATTTTCTATTTTTTTAATATTAATAAATGTAAGTCATAATGTGTGTGGGCATACTTTGATAAAAGTTGGAATGCATCTAAAGAGTCCATTAGTGAAAGGAAAATCAAGTTAAGATTGATACAATATTTCCAAAGAGGCATTATTTTTGTCATATGTTTGGATCTCTTTTTATCTATATAAATGCATGGAAATAATATCTACAAATTCCTTAAGAAATACCATGAATTTCAATTGAATTCTATTAATGATTTTTTCTTTAAAAAAAATTATATTAATATAACTTTTTAAGAAAAAAACTATATTAATATAATTTTTTTTAAAAAAAATTACATTAATATAACTTTTTTTATTATTAATTTTGTAAAGTAATTAAGATCTATAGAGAACCAACAAGAATTCCCACCAAATATTAGTAATGAAGAATGCTCATGTCATATTACTTTTTTTCTAAGTTTGAAAACTATCTAAACTAGCACTTGCATTTTGTGAGTTGTAATGGTTATTTCAATTGCAACTTACATTGTGAAATAATATTTTAGAAACTAAAAAGTGGAGAGATAATAAGAAATATATTATTTAATTTATTTATCTTATTTGGCTCTAGGAAAATTCACTGCCAACAATTCATTGATGAAAATTCACCGTCAACAATTCACTGCTACTAAAATTAACCGCCAAAAATTCATGCAATTAACTTTTCGCACGGTGAATTTTCCTGCAGTGATTTTTCCATCAATAAATTGATGGTGGTGAATTTTTTGTATGCCATCTTATTTATATAAAATAACATTTAAATTAAATAAAATTGAACATCTTGTTTATTACAAACAAAAATAAAATATATTATATGATTTACAGATATATAATTTATAAATAAAAGAATTAAATATACAATATGTTTGAATTCTATATTAATTTGAAATCCTATAAAATCAAATTATTCTTTTGCAAAGAAATCAACATTTTAGAAATATCTATTAAAAAATATTAATTCAATTAATTTCCAATTTCCATCATGGTGAATTGTTGGTAGTAAATTTTAATTAAAATAAATTTATATGATGATGAATTTTCCTAAGAGCCTTTCATAATACCTTCATTCACCGTTAATCTTATTACTTTCATTTGATTTTGAATTTTTTAGACAATAACATACACTCCTATGTAATCCCTTTCATTCTTAGGCATTAGAGCGAGAGCAGGTTTTAAATTACCTTTGCAGTCGGTCAAGGCCATGTTGTGGTTCTGTAATGGCCGGTGAAACGCACAACATGAGAGGCAACAAAACTTCGTAGGGTTTTATTTCTTAAGTTTCTTCTGTAAGAAAAGGTATTTTATTGAGCCATTAATTAACTGTTCATCTATTTAAATAATGGTAAGTAAGATTAAAAAAAAAAATGTAAAGAAAACCAAGACACCGTCAAACGATCAATATTAAATCTCATAAATGTTAGTTTGAAATTGTGAGATTTTCTGTAAGCAACGGTAATAGAAAACCAAATGATCATGTATTTGTCTTGTCAGTATAAAATCTAATAACTGTAGCAGTTTGAAGTTGTGAGATTTTATAGAAGTGAGGGCACCAAAAAAAATACAAGCATGTTTCCTCAACATAAGGAGCAAGTAAATGACGGTTTCATATAGATTTATTCGAGTTCAAAATCTCACATAAAAAGAAATGGATAATTATGCATCACTACAGAGATTTATTCGAGTTTAAAATCTCA
>VDFB02316351.1:0-16920 GCA_007258455.2 Sequoia sempervirens | reverse complement strand
TTGAATTCATCATCTACAACATACATGTCCTTCAATGCATCTATTCCCACACTCTGAAGTTGTATCTCATGTACCAAAAATGGCCTCTGCTAAGAGCATCAACAACCTTTTTTGCTTGGCCTTTCTTTTGTTTAATGTTGAATGTATAACTTTGCAAATATTCAACCCACTTTGCATGTCTATGGTTTAATTTATCTTGACTATTCAAAAATTGTAATGCATGATTGTTAGTGAAAACTATGAATTCTTTGGGAAAAAGGTAGTGCCTCCACTTCTTAAGAGCCTGCACCATTGCATATAACTCTAGATCATATGATGAATACATCCTTTTAGCTTCATTTAGACTTTTACTAAAGAAAGCCACTGGTCTGCCTTATTGGCTTAACACTACACCTAATGCAAAACTATTTGCATGACACTCTATGATGAAAACCTTGTTGAAATCAGGTAAAGCAAGTATTGGGTGTTGTGCCACCCTAGTTTTCAGATATTCAAAGCTCTTCTCTGCCTCATTAGTCCACTAAAATCTCTTTCTTTTGTCTCCCTTAATGGTGTCAATTATAGGTGAGAAAATGTGACTAAAATTCTTAATGAACTTTCTATAGAAACTTGCAAGCCCATGAAAGCTTCTTACCTCTCCTACTGACCATGGAGTTGTCCAACTGAGTATTTCCTCAACCTTTGTGGGATCCATCTTCAATGAACCCTTAGAAATCACAAAACCAAGATATGTTAGTTCTTCTTTCATAAATTCACACTTTTTGAGATTTATCATCAATTTCTCCTCATGCAACCTCTACAAAACCATGTCAAGTTGTTGTTTTGGTAAACACAAGTATATCATCTAAATATACAATAAATTTCCCAATAAAAGGCTTCAACACTTCATTCATAAGTCTCATGAATGTACTTGGAGAATTTGATAGTCCAAAGGGCATCACCATTCATGCATATAGGCCTTCATTAGTTTTAAATGTTATTTTCCATTCATCTCCTTCCCTTATCCTAATCCCACTTTTCAAGTCATTTTTTGAAAAATAGCATGCACCTCCCAAGCAATCCATTAAGTCCTCCATCCTAGGAATTGGAAAGTGGTATCTAATGGTGATTTTTTTTATGGCTCTGTAGTTATTACACATTCTCCAATCCCTGTCCTTTTTAGGAGCCAAAATTGTAGGGACAACACAAGGGCTCAAGCTTTTCCTAATTAATCCTTTATCCAACAATTCTTGAACTTGATTCCTGATTTCTGCATTTTGCTCAAAGGTCATCTTATATGTAGCCTTATTTGGCAAAACAGAACTAGGGATCAGGTCTATATGATGACTAACATCTCTCAAGGGAGGAAAATAACTTAGGAACTCATCCACTACAATGTCCTTATACTTATCTAACAGGGCTTGGACTTCACTAGGTATGTTTTCCAACTTATTTGTTGCTAAAATAGACTTGGAATTATGTCTAATCACCAAGGAAAATCCCTGACCTCCTTCATCCTTCAAAGTTTTCAAAAATTAATTTTCACCTACTACCATGACACTAGAACCAACTTGTTTGTCAAACTCTTCATCTTGAAGTGGTGTTAAGGTGTATGAAGTACCATCTTTATCTATCATAGACATTTTTGTGTCCATCATGCTTGGCCTTTCTGTCATACTACCAGGGCCTTCTTAACAACAAGTGACAAACATCCATGTGTATGATGTCACAAAGTATCTTATCCTTATACCCCCCCAATGTTGAATTCTACCCATGACTACTCATTTACTAAAACTTGTTGACCCTTGTTTAACCATGACACTTTGTAGGGTGTGGGATGAGTAATTCTTTTCAATTTCAATTTTTCTACTATTTCTAAAGACAACAAGTTATCAGTAGAACCAAATTCTACAACTATTTTGCATAACTTTCCATGTGACTTGCATGTAGTCCTAAACAAGAATCTCCTTTGTGGAGGTTCTTTGGTTGTAGGCACCTTAATAAGTGTTCTCCTCATCATCAATGATTCACCTACCTCAGGGGCAGCATGTTGAGATAGTGAATTAACACTTTCAATGTCCTCTTCATGCACAATTTGAGTCCTACACTCACCACCATGAGAGGTTGATGCTTGTTTGTTCGGGCACTTCCAAATCTCCCTCGTCTGAAGTTACTTCTGCCACTTGACTCACCACTTTGCTCTTGATGGCTTCTTGCTTCACCTTGTTGCTTTTGTGACTGCCCTCCTGCACCAAAATTTCCTTTACCTCTAAAAATTTTCCCTCTTCCTCTTCCTTGTTGCTCTTGTCTTCTCTTGATTCTTTCCTCTGCCTTAATAGCCAATTGGAAACACTCCTCAACTGTCCTAGGAGTTGTAAGGCCAATCTCATCTTGTATATTGAGTCTAAGGCCATTCAAGTACCTTGCCACTTTTTCTATTTCATCCTCAGTGTGTCTTTCCCTAATGCTCATTTTTTGGAATTCCTCAATGTATTCCATCCCATCAAACTCCCTTTGTTTCAAATTTTGCAGTTTTCTAAAGGTTTGTATGGCATAATCTTTAGATAGGAATTGGGTCTTCACATTTGCTACCATTTAGTCCCATGAACTTATCTTTTCCTTACCTTTCTTAACTCTTTCTTCTTGGACATAGTTCCACCATGTGAGGGCAAGGCCCTTCAATTTATTCTTTGAAAATTTCACTTTCTTACTATCTTCTATCTCTTCAAACTCAAAGAAGTTATCCAAAGCATCAATCCATGCCAACACTTCCTCACTGTCCATTTTACCACCATACATAGGTACCTCAACCTTCACTTTTGGAATGTTGTCACCCCTTACATCCTTTAGCAACCTGACCATCCTCTTTTCTTCAGGTTCCAAGTCCTCATCCTCATCATGAACACCTACTAGAGTGTTCTCACTTTCACCCTCATCCTCCTTATCACTGTGGTCACCACTAACCATTCCTCTTCTCTGATTCATTTCCAGGGCCACTATTTTGGCTAGGGTTGATTCTTGAGACTCCTTAATGAGCCTCTCCTTCTAGAGAAATTTCTCTTTCAGTTCATTAACCTATTTGGTTATCGAATTGTTCTTTGGAGGCATCTTGCTTATGCCAATTCTCATGCACTTCCCACTTCCAATCAAAACCTGATGCTCTAATACCACCTAATGTAGAGTAGGGGTGGAATTTTCTTAACCAACACAATTTGATTCAATTCAATCACCTCTCAAACTACAAGACCCAATCAAATGGTGATTTTGCACAACATTGCTTGTTCATCAACTAGGTCTCCAAACCTAGGTTTTCAAGTGCATCTTTTAGAGAAGGTTGTTTCAAAACTGGACCAACAACTTTTTAGACACCTATTAGGCTTGAATTCAACATATCTCATTTGTGGCTATGACCTTTTTGGACCAACTTGCTCCAGTTAGGCCTGTTACGCCAAAAACAAGGCCAATTAGGCCACTTTTACAAAGTACCTACAAGGAATTCAACATGCTAACACCAAAAATATTCACCAATTATCTTATTAGGTCACATAGGGCCCCATTCAATATATTTTATCATCCACCAAGGTTTGCAATTTGTTGTCCTATCACTTTCCTATCCTACCTAAGCCTAACACATGAAGATGTTAGGCTAGGGCTTGGACAAAAACCCTAAAACCCTATCCCCTACTCCAAAATACATTAAAAACACTCAAAACAAATAAAAATCCTCCATTCCACCAAGTTTTTCCAAATTCTAACGGTGGAATGGACTGGTTTTCACATTTTTTTGGTTACAAACCCTTGAAATGAGGGTTTATACATGATTTCCAAAGAAATCTATCAAACTTGCTTATTTCTCAATGGATTTCTAACCAACCACCACCAAATTATAGAGGATTCAATGCTCTAACTATTCACATGGATTTTAGTTCATGAAACAACTGTATGGGGCTGTACAGGTCTGAGAAACTACAAAAAACACAATGAAATTATAGAAAATAGAGTGAGATCTTATTGTTTTTTCCACCAAAAGCTTCAACAACCATGCCTCGATGTTTTAAATGCTTTTTAAACAATTTTCCACCAAATCTCAATGGTCTACAACTGAATTTCAAAAGATGACCATTCATCTTCTCCTCAAACCAAAAATTGACAAAGTTGGAAAGCAACTTTTACATCTTTTAGTAACTTTTTACAAAACACACCAAATGGACCCTACATGACACAAGAACATCAAAAAAATGGTCATCATTTGACCTTATTACATCAACTTCATGAAAAAACACATAAAAACATCAACCTAGACTCTTAATGACACCAATTGAGCAAAATGACCATGGTGCCCCTACACCAACTTGAAATTGTTGATATGACATGACAGTGATAATGTTGTTTGGTTTATGGGAATGACGTATAACTCTTGTGTCAGTAGTTGTGCCTAGGGAATTTATATTTGATTTAGTGAAGTAGTTTGGAGTTGTTTATATTTATTTCTTTAGCTCTAATTTAGCAAAAGCCACTGTGTTTAATGGTGTAGCAACTTTTGTAATATTTTTTGCAAGATAGATGTCAATTATAAAATGCTTTGATTTGTGGCCAAACAATTTTTTTATTGTTTTGAACTTTACTATAACTCTTTTGTGAAATTTAATACCTTGAATAATTTAATCTGCACTTTGTCCACATTTTTATATAATGCTAATTTGTCTTTTGAATAACTTTTTGTTTCTTGGCCTTGCATTAAAAATTTACACTAGAGCAAGGGCTACCCCCAAAGTTGTTGCAACTTTTGCTGAGAGAAGGAAATTCGAAAAACTACTTATTTACTCTAAACAAGTATACCTTGACTTTGTTTTCTTGTCATTTATAATGGAAGTAAGGGCTTGTTTATGTTTAAACTAATGGGAAAATATATTCAATCTTTTTGGGAGCATTTATTTCTTTTATTTCGTCACTCTCTTATTTGTTTTGTTTTATGCTTATAGTTGTACAAAATAATGTGAATGGTGGCATAACACAGGGCTTTCCTAACTTTTGTAGGTTAGGTACACTCCTTATTACTTGTTCCTCCTCTAGAAAATTTTGTGCTTTGATCCCTAGGTACTATCAATTGATAGAAATCTATTTTTGATGTTGAATCTAAAGATGTTTTGAAGAGAGGTCTTATTTGTTGAGTAAATTTTGCAGGGCATTGTAATCTTTGCACTAGTGATGTCTCAAATGGAGGGTGATTGTCTAGTTGATTACAATTTCATCACAGATCTCTTTCTTCAAGTAATTGCTTTCTAGTTGTTGTAAATTCATATATCTTCTTCCTATTGATAAATAGCTTATGGTTTTTGATATGGAACTCTGAAGTTGAGGTGACTATTAAACTATTGATATCAATGTAATTTGTCTTGTTATATGACTATTTCTTGTAGTGCCTATATTTGGTGATAAAGTATATTATTTACAAAATACTTAGGAGCTAACTAGAAAATATTTCCCTAGAAATCAGAGTTAATAACTTGTTTGGGTTATATATTATTCTCAACACATTGTTAAAGGTTGTTTTGTTGGTCAATCTGATTTAGAATATTGTCTAGATATTTTGTAGCCAAATTAAGCATAGGTAAAACTTCTTATGTTGAAGTATAATCATTTGTCAATATAACTTACTATCTATCTTTTTGTTTCATATGTAAATCTATATGCAGTGTAACATGATCCGTGAAGCAACATCCTTTTTGTTGGATGTTTTGAAGCCTAATTTTCCAAAGCATACACATCTTCAAGCTAAGGAAAGTTGTTAATATGATCATGAAGCAACTAGATTTTAAATTTTCTTATACGTAGTTTAAAACATGCTTACATGCAAAATCCAACAAGAGTGAAAATGAACTATTTATACATTGTTGGTTGTAGAAATTATTGTGATTTCAGCTTTATTGATTTTATTTGTTCTACAAGTTCTTGAGATTATATTGGTCACTTTCCCTAATTTTGTTGATGTTATCTTGGCAAATGGAATTTTTCAGCCACTATGATCATCCTTGTATTGCACAATTATGTGAGAAAGCTGGTTTATACATTGAAGCAACAACTAAAACTAGAAAATTTAAGGAGGTGGAGTGTGTAACCAAAGAGTGAAACTTCCTTGGCATACTGAAAAGACAAAGAACTTTCTTATGGAAGCAAGACTTCCAGATGCTCATCCACTAATAAATGTTTGTGATCATTTGTATTTGTAACTCAATTTTCTCAATCACAACACTGAGAAACACACTTTGTAACACATTTTTCAAAGCAAAGACACATATTTAAGTCTTGTATCTGTTGTAAGAAAACCTTTTCTCATTAAAATTTTAGTATTTTTCCTTCTTAATAGTTGTTTCATTATGTGCAAATGAATGATTGATTATGTTTTTCTATGTTTTATGTTTAAACCTCAAAAGCATTATCTCATTTCTAGCACTTTTAGGTAGAAATTAGTGAACAAAAATAATTAAATAAACTACCAATTGACAAAAATTAGTGAATAAATAGACTACCAATTGACATAAAACAGTGAATAAATATGACAAAATATATGACGAAATCAATGACTAAATCAATACTACCAAATTGATCAATAAGGGCACGTTATAAATGACTAAAAATGGTTTAGTCATAAATTTGGTCATGTTATAAATGACTGGAAATAAACTACTAATGGTCACGTGACCAAGCTTAGTTAATAAATATGACTAAATCAATGACTAAATTGACGACTAAATATACTACCAAATTGATCAATCAAAAAGACCAAATAAATGACTAGAAATGGTTGTCATAAATTTCGTCACGTTATAAATGACCAGGAATAAACTACTAATGGTCACGTGACCAAGTTTAGCCATTTATATGCAATTTTTAGTAGTCTTTTAGTCATTTATTTCCATTTTTCTACTAGTGAGTTAACACATAAGCCTTAACCCCAAAGCCCGATGTCCAACCATTTACAACAAAGAGTAAGCCACAAGCCCGAAGTCCAAAAATTGATCAGACTAAGTAAAAAATGACTAACTCTAGCCAAATGATCCCTTATTGAAAAGAAACAACATTTTTTTTTTTGGTTGATGCAAGGTTGCTCTTACATTCTAGATGCTCCTGCATCAAACACCCAAGGTTATTTGAAATTGACCTTCCCACTTCTCAGGAGTTAGGGGTAAATCAAGGCGGTTTACCTCAGCCTCAGATAACCATGATGAATCTTTATGATGCCTTCCTTTCCATTTCACTAGGTACTTTGTATACTGCCTATTTCTTGTGCTTCTATCCACATGACTATCCAAAATTTCTTTTATCTCTTCCTTTTCTGAAGTAGGTGCTAGGATATTCCACTGTGCTTCTACCAATTCTTCTTCAATTCCTCCTTGATGATACTCTATCAAATCTAAAATGTTAAACACAGGTGAAATATTATTTTCATTAGGAAACTCTACCTCATAAGCATTTCCCGAATTATGTTTCTTCAAGATTTTACATGGTCCAAACTTCTTCATTTTTAATTAATTATAAGTACCAACTAGAAATCTCTCTTTTCTCAAGTGAATCATTATTTCATCTCCAACCTGAAATTCCTTATGTCTCCTTTTTTGCTCTACCTTAGCCGTATACTGAATATTCATCTTATTAATATGCTTTCTTACCTCTTCATGCAAATTCTTTAGGTTCTCAATAAAGTCTTCAGCTTCAACACTTATATTTTCTCCCTTATCCATCCTCCTCAACTCAGAAGCTCATTCCTTGGACTACTCTCATACACAATCTGGAATGGCGATTTATCATTGCTCTGGTTGACAGAATTATTGTAAGCAAATTCCACCTATGGTAAAATCAAATCCCATCCTTTGGGTTTATCTCCTATCAAGCATCATTATAGGTTACCCAAACTCCTATTCACCAAGTTTTTGTCTATCCGTCAGTCTATGGATGGTGTGCAAAACTGAACTTCAAATCTATCTTAAACTTCCTCCATAATTTCCTCCTAAAATAACCAACAAACTTGGTATCTCAATCTAAAATTGTGCTATTGGGTAGTCCATGCAATCTCACCACCTCCCTAAAAAACAACTCCACAACATGAACAAAATCATTGGTCTTTTTATAAGGAATAAAATGTGCCATCTTAGAAAATATGTTCACCACCACAAACATTGAACCATGTCCTCTTTGTGTACTCAGTAACCTAAGAACAAAATCCATACTAATGTCCTCCATGGCCTCTCTAGTGTAGGTAATGGTTGATATAACCTATAATTCTAACGTGCTAATTTTGTCATCTGACATACTCTACAACTCTACACAAACTTATTCACATCTTGTTGCAATTGTGGCCAATAATAGTACTCACTAACATTGGCAACTGCCTTATCTTGAAAGGAATTCAGGTGAGTGAAAATAGATTCCTACACTAATCTAAGTAGAGAAGAGTTACAAAAAAAATCATTTTAACACCTTATGTTGTTACAATATGAGATACACATAGAGAATAATGGAAATAGGATAGCAACAATACATAAAATAGTGACACCAAAATTACCATGGGGAAAACCCTTTCAGGTAAAAAACCCCACCCTCCAAAAGAATAGTACTATTGTATTACTTCAAATAGGAGTTACAATACATCACCAAGTACATAGCCTTCTTCTGCAAGTGCTTCAACCAAACACCTATTCTAGAGTGATATCGGCAGCACTTCATTACCTATAGAACAAACTATGCATTCTACAACTCAAGGCACTCAATAAATAGAGTGATACAAGCTTCAAGAAGCATCTAGAAATTGAGGGGAATCCAAATCCATATGGCACAATTTCCAACACCTTAGACATGCATTTGGACGCATGTGACATATTCCCTTACACCGCTTACAATTGTCATATATGCAAATATTCTTCTTCCAAGCTTGGGTGCCTAGAATATGCTAAAAATAGGCTATGACATGCCTTACACATCTTATAGCTAACATAGAATCTACCATAGCTGACAACACTCACAGTTGTAAGAGAATCTGTCATAATTGACTAAAAATAGTCGATTCTCTTAAAAATAGTCGATTCTCTTACATCCTTTCATAACCCAACATAGGCGCCAACTTTCACCCATACATTCAAAGATGATTAATGATGCATCATAGAATATATCGTATTTCATAGATTCCAAAGTGGGATGCCTATGTCCAATTGGGATGATGATATGTCATCCAGTCACCTCCAACAAGGATGTCACCCAACTGGTGGGTCCCAATTTGTGACATGACACCATAAGCATTTAAATAATACAAATAAATTCATTAATTGCATCAATTAAATCAATGTTAGGACTCTAAGGTTGAGACACCTTAATTCCAACATATCTCAACCAAAGTGTCCAGCTAATTCCCCACTATGTTTTTCCTTGATCAGGTTCTCTCTCATGGAACTCCTCAGAATACACAACTAGTTTCCTTTAAATAGCATACCATCTTGGATTATGAAATCCGAAGTGATAGGCTCCATGCAAGCTCTCCAAGTCTTCAAGATCTTCAGGATACAAGCTCTTGAGTTCATTGAACCCCACAAATTCGACCTTCATTTCTATTAACAAACTTTTCCTCTTACTTAAGGAATCTGCAACTTTGTTAGATCTTCCACTCCTATGCTTCAAAACAAATGTATAACTTTGCAAAAATTCAACCCATTTCAAATGTCTATTCAAATATTGTAAATCTTGATGATCAGTAAATAAAACAAACTCTTTTGGCAACAACTATTGTCTCCATTTATTCAAATCCTGAACTATAGCATAAAACTCTTAATCATAAAGAGAATAATTCTTCTTTTCATCATTCAAATTTTCACTAAAATAAGCAATGGGTTTACCTTCTTGACTCAAAATAGCTCCAATGGCATTGCCACTAGCATCACAATCTACCTAAAATGCCTTATTGAAATCTAGAAGTGTCAAAACAGGTTGCTCTATGACTTTCTTTTTCAACAAATCAAAACTCTTTGTTGCTCTGATAGTCCATTTGAACACTTTTCTATCCCCTCTCATTATTTCAATTAGGGGTGCACAAATACTATTGAAACCTTTGATAAATTTTCTATAAAAGCTATCTAAACCATGAAAAGATCTCACCTTCATAGCACTCCTTGGTGTAGTCCACTCAATGATATCTTTCACCTTCTCTAGGTCCATCCTAAGACCATCTACTAAGACAAAAAAAATATCAAGTATACTAATTATTTCTTCGTAAATCTAAACTTCTTCAAATTAATCAACAACTTTTCTTCTCTTAGCATCTCAAAAACTTTTCTAATATGCATCAAATGTTCTTCCAGTGTCTTGCTAAAAATCAAAATATCATCCAAATAAATAATAACAAATTTACTTGAATATTCTTTCAATAACTCATTCATGAGCCGCATGAAGGTGCTCAGTGCATTGGTTAACTCAAAAGGCATGACTAACCACTTTTACAAGCCCTCCTTGGTTTTGAAGGTTGTCTTCCATTCATCCCCTTCTCTAATTTGAATATGGTGATATTCGCTCTTCAAATCTATCTTCATCAAGTATTCAACTCCACTCAAACAATCCATGATGTCATCCATCGTCGGCAAGGGAAATCTATACTTGATAGTAATCTTGTTGATGGATCGAGAGTTTGTACACATCCTCCATTCTCCATCCTTTTTCAGTGCTAGTATTGCAGGTACTGCACATAGACTCAAACTCTCTCGAGTTCAACTCTTCATTTTCTACTGGATTCATTCAATGGGTTGCCTTATTTGGAAAACTATCTCCAGGAATTAGATCCATCTGATGACTAACCTTTCTCATTGGAGGAAAAAACTCAGGTACATTATCAGACACAATATCTTGAAACTCATCCAATTAATCAGAAACCTATATAGATATCTCTTTATCATCCTTTCTATCCACTCTAGGAATCAAAGCATAACACATATGTTCATGTTTTAGACCCTCTAAAAATTTCCTTCCATCAACTAAAAAAATTCTAGCATTATTGCATACCTTTTCCTCTATCTCTCTTAAGGGCTTCAACTTATGACGAACTCCTTCCTTTGTCAACGAGTAGGTGTTAGCATGTCCATCATGTACTACATGTTGATCAAACTACCATGGTCTCCCTAACAAAATATGATAGGCATCCATAGGAATAATATCACATGGTACCTCATCATGATAATTTCCAATTTTGAACTTTACCAGACATCATTCATTGACCAAAGATTTATGATCCTTTTGCAACCAAGAAATCCAGTATGGATTCGGATGCCTTCTTCTCTCCAACTATAACTTACTAACCATTTCTACTAAAACAAGGTTATCAGTGCTACCTCCATCAATAATCACTTTACAAAATTTACCTTCACACTTACATCTTGTGTGTAACAAATTCTTCCATTGATCTGGTTCTTTCTCCTCGTTTAGTAAGGCCTTTCTAGTAATAAGAACCTCTTCTCTTTTTGCATCTTTAGAATGTGAAGACTCAACATCTTCATACACATGTGCAACTTGGGCATTACCCTCAGGCCTTCTACTCATCCTTCCTTGATGTTGAGGACACTCATATGCTCTATGTCCTTATTCCCCACACTAGAAACAAGTTCCACGAAAGCCTCCTCTTCATGGCCCTCTTCCTCTTACTCTTCCTCTTTGGTCTCCATTATTTTGATCTCGAGGGCAGTAAGTGTTATCTCATTTTTGGTTATGACTACTACTAGACCCTTCATTCTTCATTTGATATTTACTTCAGCCACCATATGAACATCCACTAGTCTTTCCACCATAACCTATTTCTTTGCTTTTGAATCTTTGGTTTATCTTTTCCTCTACCTTCAAGGAAAATTGGTATGCATCTTCAATGGTAGACATTCTCACCAAAATCAACTCTTCTCGAATACTCAGCTTCAACCCATTTATGTAATGGGAAAACTTCTCCTTGTTGGCCTCCTAATGACCTACTCTAATTAGGACTCAGTAAAATTCTTTAGTATACTCCTTGACAGATTTTCCCGCTTGTTTCAATCCTTGCATCCTTTTCAACAAATCCAACTCATAGTCCATAGGAATGAACTATCTCTTTATTTTTTCCACCATTTAATCCCATCTTGTTATTTTCTCCTTTCCTCTTTAGTTTCTTTCCAACTGGACTTCTATCCACCATATACTATCATGACCTTTCAGATTAGCTTTTGCAAATTTTACCCTCTCAGGATATTTCACCTCCTCATATTCAAAGTACTCCTCCATATCATTGATTCAATCAATCATATCCTCTAGGTTAATGTCTCCAGAAAATGTAGAAACATCAATCCTCGGTCTCTTTCCAATCTTGGAAATGGAATTCAAACTTCTATCCTCTTCAAAATCTCTAGCTGCTACTTCTTCCTCGAATTGTTCTTCTTCAAATTCATCTTCACTTTCATCTCTTCTTCTAAGATCAAATCCTTGATGCAACTCCTCTTGTAGTGCTTGATCTTTTCTCTGGAGAGCTCTGAAACCCTCTTCTTTTACACCAAAATTTCTCCCACCATGGTTTCTTCATGGAGGCATCTTTTCTCATAGACTCAAAGCCACAAGTCCTGGTGCAAATTGCCTCATGTTCAAAAATTTGTCTACACACTCAGGAACTCTTGCTCTGATACCACTTTATGAAGGGTACTCCCCTTACAATCTCAAACTCACAACAACAAAGAATTGCACAATAAAATTAAATAAGGAAGCAAAGATTTTATATTACCACTAGAATGAGAATGAAATTATGACATTACAACTAACATCACATGGGCCTTCAGATTACAAAATCTGCAAATCATAGTCACTTTATTCTCTGACCTCATTACACATCACAACCCCCCTGTTTTGCCCTTCTGATCATTTTTTGTCAATCCTTTTCAACCAACCGTCCTCTTCACTTCTGATAGGTTATTTTACTTCTCATTCTTTCTTCACTGACAAGAAATATTCTTCTCTTGATCCTTCCAACCTTGTCTAGATACATTGTATTTTCTATTCTTATCAATTTGTAACCTAGGGTTTGTACTTCATTTAATGTGTTTCTCTATATATCTAATCTGTATTAAATTCTTTCAACCATATTTTCCTTAGTATTGTTGTCTACTTCCAAAAATCAACAAAAACCTAATTGGATTGGTTATCTCTTTTTTTGTGCCATCACTCCATTCGCTTAACCATTGATTCATGCCATAAGCCATCTGATACATTCATTCATATCATCTTTAAATAATCACCATTTGATTAAATTGACTTTACATAATGATCATAGATCACTTATGATTCACAACAACTATGTGAATCATCCCATCGTTTCTTGCCATGTGTTGTAGCACTGCATTCCCACACTAGTCAAACCAAGTCAATATATGCTTCCTATGGAATGATAGGATTCTGCCACCTGTCATACTTTTCGGGGGTCATGGGTCACTAATCCCTCTTAATTCATACTTGAAATACATAAAAGAGCTTAAGATACAAGCCCAAATAGTGAACTCTAAAGCCCTTTAAATGCATGACATGCTGACATCATACTCCACAAAGTGCATGAGATTAGTAGATGTTAAAGTTTTCTCATCCATCATACCGCTTACCATCTTCTGAATAACGTGTAAGCCCTATCTTCAACTCATGAATCCCGAAACATATCCTTTGTCAACTTCTATCCTTTCAAGTGTCAGGCTTCATAGTTTGTCCATACCTATTACATCACTTTAACATTTAAGTTAAGGCATAAGCCTTCACCCTGAAACCCGATGTCTAACCATTTATAGAAAAGAGTAAGCCACAAGCCTAAAGTTTGAAACTTGATAAGACTAAGCAAAAAATGACTAACTCCAGCCAATTTAACCTATATTGAAAAGAAAAAAAAAAAAAAATTTGGTTGATGCAAGATTTATCTTACACCTTGGATGCTCTTGCATCAAAATTACATCATATTTTCTATTACTAATTGTTGTTAATAACAAGCTACAGTTGCAACAAAATACAAGAAAAACCCAGATGATGCAAAATAAAATAAGCACCCAAACTAATGTCGAATACAACACAACCAACTAATCCAAACTCTAAAACTCCAAGTAGCAATATTACATTCAAATATGTCTCTAGAAATAAGGTATTTTCTGCTAACAACAATAAACCAAACTTATATAATAAAATGCACCTAAAACTTTAGAAAGTGATCTTACTTTAAAAAGTGTCACATAGTGGCGCGAGTTATTTCCTTTCTAGTGTTGCAATAATAGTATTTGTTTCTTAGTTGATAGATGAGGTATGAAATATCAATTTTAGGGGTAGAATGGATAATAGTTTGAGGTAATAAGTTCTTGCAATGTATATCTATTACAACCATGTAGTGGCCAATCCTATCATTTGTAGTATTGCAATAAAAGTATTTGTTGTATATTGACATTATCATTGACCTACATCATGTGTTTTCATTTTAATTGTAACTCTTTTTATATTTTTGGAAATTTATAGAGAATATAAAAAGATAAACATTGTTAATTCCTTCCTTCTTACTCTTGTGTTTGAAATTTACCAATGGCCAAGTTTTCCTAACTGAAAGTTCAGTTGTAAGATTTTACAGTCTCAAATCCTACTTGTTAATTTTTGGTAGCTTGGACAGCTGTCTCCATTCCCTAGGATTATTTATTTAATTTTTCTAGAGACTTCTAGAAAGGAGTTAATTGTCCAGATAATTATGTAATTAAATAATTGATTCCTCTAGAGACTTCTAGAATCCAGTTAGTTAGGGTTTTTAGAGTCTATTTAATCTTAGCCATTGATTGAGATTAAATCATGGCCATTGGTTTTCCAATGAGAAAAGTATAAAAGGGGATCAATGGGAATTTGGAGAACACACAAGTAGACTTGCAGTGTTAGCAAGTAAATTTGCAGTGGGAGAAAATAGTCTTGCAGTGTTAGCAAGGGCGCAGTGATAGCATTAGGGATATGAGAGAAAATTTTAGTAGGAGGTGAGAGGAGGAATTTCGAGAGAAGAATATTAGCCGGGCTACTAGTAAGAGCTGGCGGTTTATCTCTTTATTTGCTGAAGTTTAATAAAATTCCTCATCTGCAGTAGTGGTTTTCTCTTCGGGGTTTTTCCACGGACAATTTGTCCAAAAATATTGTGTTCATTATTGTGCATGTTTTCTTCTCTATTCCTGTGAGTTTATTTGTGAAGTTGTAGTTGTTTTATTTTTCAATATTTGTTGTGAATTAATTTTTTGTAGTCAAATAATCTATTTAGATAGGAGATTAATAATCGGTAGCTGCAATAGAATTTTCACATGGTGTCGAATAATATGAGGCGGTAAAAAGCTGGTCTGAGGCCTGAGGAAGAGGAAAATTGAGGGTTTATAAAACCCAATGCTACTTCTTCAAAAGTATTTTTATTATTGTTATTATTTTATCTTTTGAGATGGCCTCAATAGGTTTAAGAAATCATGACAGATTGGATGGAGCCTCAAATTTTGGTGTCTAGAAAGCCATAATTTCTTTATTGCTAGAAGAGAATGGTATCAAGGAATATGTGCCCAGTGTTGTACTTGTACCTACAAGATCCAACATCTCTTAGAATGCCGAAGGAAAGTCCAGGTGAGGATGATCCTTCAGTAAGACCATATTTGTTCCCACATGTCACAGGAGTTAGATACAATGAAGAAGATGTGGGCGCCATTTTGAATATGTGCGAGAATGCTACTAATGAAGTTGATTCTCAAGAAAAGTTGAGGAATACCCCGGATGAACAAAGGGAGAAAACGTTGCAAGTTACCTCACCAGACTTAGACTTGTCAAGGATGAATTGGCAGCTATTGGAGATAAACCAGATGATGACGAGCTAGTGTGGATAGCCCTAAATGGGTTTACTAAGCAGTGGGATGTCTTTGTTCAAGTTATCAATGGATGAGACACCTTATTGAGTTAGGATCGACTATGGAGTGACTTCACTCAGGAGGAGCTTAGACTTAGTCTTGTCAGTGGAACTAGCAGCAAGAGTCAGAAAATTGAGGCAGAATAGGAAAACATTTCCCTTGAGGGAAAAGGGAAAGCAAAGAAGGGGTCTAGTAAAGGATCAAATCCACAAAGTGAGAAGGACTTGTCTAAAGTCAAGTGTTATGGTTGTCATGAGTTTGGCCACTATGTCAGCGATTTCCCACAAAGGAAAAAGAATGAAAAGAAGGGCAAGAAGTAGACGACAGCTTCAGCAAGCACAGACGAGCTCTCTAGCAAAATGGAGGATGAGTTTGCACTCAGCTTGTATGGTTAGCTCAACCTCATAGGGTGTCTGGTATATAGATAGTGGGGTGTCATTTAATATGATAGGAGTTAGAGAGTACTTCTCCAGTTATAAGGAAGACATCAAAATCCATATTTCTATGGGGAACATGTCTAAACTCAATCTAGTTGGGAAAGGGATTGTTCTATTTTAGAGGGAGAATGGCAAGCGGATTCCCATTCATGATGTGTTGCATGTGCCAGGCTTGGGTATGAATTTGATATCCATATTCATACTTCAGAATAAAGGTTACAATGTACTCTTTAGAGGGGTGAATGTGTTAATCAAGCACAAGGATTGAAAATCATCCACAACTATTGGAGTTAGGAGAGGCCAACTTTATAGGTTGCAGTTTGATACTCATAAGTCAATGATGAGTAGCAATAATTCTAGATATCAAGGAGAGCTATGGCATAGGAGGATGGGCCATATACATCATGGAGCACTTAAATTGCTTCATGAGACAATGACAAGTGTTCCAGAGGTGAGCACAAAGCATGATGATGTATGTAAGGGATGTGTATTGGGGAAGTTTGTGAAAGAAACTTTTCCAAGGAGTGACACCAGATCTGAGGTTGTTCTTGATCTAGTACATTCAGACATATGTGGAC
>VDFB02316349.1:0-31033 GCA_007258455.2 Sequoia sempervirens | reverse complement strand
CTTTATGATCATCATCATAGCTATTGTGGAGGTGAAAACACCAAAACAAGGTTTGACTTAGGAAATCCCCTATACGACACAACCCTTCCTCTCCTCTCTTTCTCTTAGGTAGTATATTTGAAGTGGATATGGAGAAGAATGGAGAATCAACAACAATATCAAGCATTCAAGTACATTCCTTCCTCAAATTAGGGAAAGTTCAATTATTCATCAATAGATAAATTTTTGAAGTTGAGTCCAACAGGGAAGCACCTATAGATTATAATCCATCGATACTCATTCAAAGATTCTAGAAACCCTCATTTCTTAGTCTAGAGCACCCATTCCCCTAACTAAATAGTTTTGTAGACATGCAAAATTAGCATTATGCATAATCATATTCCATTTAACAAATAAATCAAGTTTATTTATCAATCTCCTAAAGTCATCAACTTAAATCAAATAAATCAAACTTGATCCTATCATCATCCCTTTAATTAAATGAATTAGGACTTTATTTAATTGAAATCCAATTCATATTTCTCTCTTTGATTTGATTTAAATCCCTAAATCAAGTCAAATTGGTCAAATCATCCTAATCATCATTAATTTAATCTAACCATGATTAAATGCTAATCTCACCCACTTGCATTCTCTAGATTATGCCACTTGCACCAATAAATCAATTTATTGATTTATTAAAACCCTCATTTTCACTCAACATGGCCCTCAAATTTGAAAATCATGACAAGTTGATTTGTCCCTCCAACATAGCATTTATTGCTCTTTTTCTTGTCCCCCTCTTAGCATTCATTGCACAAATTTGAATTCAAATTCTCCCTCTCATGGGCACACTTCCCAAATCTTGCACATACATCAACCACTCACCACTTGACAAGTGTCTTCCTCTCATTTGTCCAATCTTAGTCCCACATCCTCCATGTTTGGCACTCTTAGCATTTGAAAATCCTTAAATAGAAGCTTCAACTTTGAGCAAATCCTCCACAACTCCACAATCTTTATGCAAAGTCATTCTCTTCACATGGAGAACTGATTTTTCCCATTGCATCCTCATCACCAAACTTATCAAGGATTGGGAAAGGGCTTCTTTCCACATCAAAGAAGCACCAATCCAATATGGGATAGATATGTGTCTTGTTTCTTTCATGCTTTCAATTTAGTTTGATTTGCTATCATATTTAGGAAACATTTTGCATTATTTCATAGGAGTATTTAGCAAATTTGTATGCATTTACTTTCTTTATGGAGTTTAGGATGTTTGCAGATTTGAGAGGTGCTCACAAGTTTCAACTTAGATTTGAATGTCAAGTTCCTTTGTCTTTGCTCTATTCTTTGTTGTTTATAGTTTGTGCTCATCAATTATGTTTTTTCTTGTATTTCCATCAGTTTGTTGTAGCTGTACAATTGGCCTAGTTTACATAATCAAATTAATTTAGCTCCTAATAAACATAGAAATCATCAACCTCCCAAAAAAAAGAGGACCGAAACCTTAACTAGTCATTTTGGCTCTTCCTTGAGGATAGTAGCCAAGTGGTCTTTGTTGGCAGGAAAGAGCAACAATTTAGACACTACCAAACAAATCCTACTACACATCTTGATGCAAAGAACTTGTGAACCATAAGATTGAAAAGATACCATCTAGAGTAGGGGTAGGATAGATGGGTCATGTCCCATACCATAGATATATGTATAACAAAGTATATGAATAAAAATATAAGGGGCATGTATGTAGAAGCATGTATATGAAATGATATATATGCATAGATGTATGTATGTGTTACTCCAATTTTTTTCATCACTCCAAAATTCATCACCCCCATTCAAATTTGTGCTAATTGAATATTGGGAAGTGTTTCATTAAGTTCGTCTAACTTGGCAATGAGTACATAGGCTCTTATAACTCCAACTTTTACCGCTCTCTGCTTAAATCTATTCATTATTTCATATGGGTGGCATGTTATTGAGTTTTCATAACTTCACAAATGACTGAAGTGGCACTTCATGAAGTCCTTATACTTGAAACTCTAATGTTAGCAGTCCATATGTGGAGTTTGCGACAAATTTGACTAAAAGACTATCGGTAACAGGAAATGTGAAAGGTGTCAAGTATGGGCAAGAGTTTCAATTGTTTTGAAAACTATTTGCTAAATTTTCATGAACTCTTCATTTTATAGCCTAATAGTGGCACTATTTGAAAGAAAGACAAAGAAGATGAAGGTGTCGATTGATTTTATTATGGCACACTCTGTTTCATACTTATCATAATTAAATAGTGCATAATTGATGAATGCTTAATGGTGTATTATTATAGAATACCAAGTGCAAGGAAAAAACATAAATGAATACCATTAAAAGATATAACAAATACGATTAAAACACAAAAATATTTAGAAAGAGTAGAAACACCAGAATATCAAAATGTTGTATTATATTGTATATGTTGAATACACTGAATACTGAGAAAGGGGTGAATTAGTATTCTTCTAACACAATTAATTACTAACCATCCAATTATCAATCCACATATATCTACAAGAGTAAACCAAAAAATAAAAGAGATCATAACACATTGACACCAATTTTTTTTGTGTGGAAAACCCAAAGGGCAAAAACCACGATGAGGATTAGGTCACAATATATTATAACTGGTTATAAGATATTACAAGGCTCACTGCCAAGACACACTGTCCTTGAAAGGATCATAGCCTAAATACAAAAGATGGCTTATTGCCAAGATACAAAAAGGTATGGCTCATTGCCAATTTGATGAACTGAGTAAATACACCTTCAATGTGCAGAGACCAGTTCCAATTAGGCTTTGGAATATCAAAAATTCTACTCCAGTCGCTGGCATACAACATTGTTAAAACCTGTACACTATCACACTTGTTGCATCATTATATCTCACACTATTCCTTCATCTATATCTGTCACCTTATTATACTTCATTTGCATTACTTAAATATATATATGGCTTCATCTTTAAACAAAAATTCGGTCAGCTTAATTGAATGCATAACTCAAAAAGGTTTGTCGGCTTAAATCAAAAGTCCTTTTGGTGCATTCAACAAATCATAACAAACATTAATTAGATCAGCATAGACCTAATGAGGAACACATTAAACATTTATAAGATAAATAATTCATAACCCTATCGGCCAAAAGAAAGTTGATATTTTGTCACTTGGATAGTTCAACTAGATCACACAAACTTGCTATGATCTTCCATAGTCCCTCTCCACTACAAAACTCAGCTCCAAGCCCCAATTTTGGGGTTTCTTGACAAATCCATAAATTCACTATCAAAATTTAAGATTAATTTCTCTTGCTTGAACCACTATGTTGAAATTAAAAGATCAATCTAAAACTTAGTTTCTTCTTAATGTTCCAAAGGCTCAAAGGAATTTGTAATTTATATTTTTTATGCAAACAATAGATTGAGTTTGAACTACAATTGCATTCTAGAGCTCCTTTTTTTTCAATTTTTAATTCTTATGTGAACTATAATTAGGCTTCTCACTTAAGTAATATTTCAAAGTCCCAATTTTTTTTGTAAAAATTGTTACAAGTAGACTCCAAATTTTGATTGAATTTTGGAGTTCCATTTTATTTATAATTTGTATTTTTTATGTAAACTACAATTTGTCTCCAAAATCTAGTTGTGTTTCCTATGGAACTAATGCCTCCTTATGGTATTATTGCATTATTTGAGGCATTTATACATCCTCGGTCTAGTTTGTGTGCCTATCTTGTGGAATCTCTATATATTATTATGTTGTAGAAAAATGACCCCTTTTCATTTTCATGGCCTTTTAGGTCTTGTTTCATGGTGTTGGAACTATGTTGCTCTAATTTTATGTTGTAACATGGCTTGAACATGCATATTTAAGTACTAAAACTCAAAGAACGATGTCTTGTGAAGGTGTTGTGAAGTGTTGTAAGACATTTCTACATTCTTCTAGACTCTATTTAATGCAATTTACATAAAAATAACCTTTTTACTCATCAACAAGTCTTATTTTGAAGTGTTGTAAAGTCTTGTAACAAGCTTTCACATTCTTCTAGGTGTATTTTCACTATTTACACCCTTGTCATACTTTATTTGGTCTCTTTATGCCATCATAAGTTGTAATTAAGTGTATTTTTGAATGTTATCTCAACAAATAAAATTAACTACAACATTTTTCCTGACACATGTTTTTAGGTCCTAGGTGGGGAGTCCCCTTTGGCCTCAAATTCAAAATATTTCAAATTTCCTTTTAGGATTTTATGCAAAATCACTTGATGTTGGCCTGTGATGAGGTATGAATGGATACTAAGGCACAAGAATTGTATAAATAAGTGTTTTTCATCTCATTTTACATCCTCCAACATCCACATATCATATTCAAGCAATCTCAAGCATTCAAGCATTTTACATCAAAAATTCAAGCACTTTGAAGTAGCCATTGACATTACTTCAGACTTGCATCATCAAGGGTTAGGTACAAGTTGATATCACTTGCATGTTATTATTTTATCTTTCTCTTGCATTTCATTATCTTTTCAAGGGTTTAATTACCAAAAGTGGGGTTTGACCAAGGAAAACCCCTATTCACTAACCCTCAATCATTTTTCCCCTATTACATGTTTTTTTGTAGCTCTTTATATGTAGATTTGACAGGTTATTAGGTGTTCAAGATTGATTTCCAAATCAACTAGGTGCTTCAAGTCAACTTGAGTCAAATTCAAGCTTGGAGAGAGTTATTTGTCTATTTTCTACAGAACTGACTTTGACAACCCGACAAGTTGACATTTCCAGATCTGGTGTTGTAGAGTTGTCTCCTGATTCACCACCTATGGAAAATGAGTCCCACCTTAGGACTGAAAATCTAAATTTTTTTAGATTCCAGATCCCAACAGATAGGAACTTACTTTTGACAGTTTTTCACTAGGAGGAGGACTGATTCTCCACCCTGGGCGAATGAGTCCCAATATGAAAATTCAAAAATTCCCATCAGCATTCAAAACACTCCAAAATCATCACAATTCTTCCAGGTTCACTCAAATTCATCCTTGTACTTTTTGTTTTGCATTATTTCTTCATTTATATAGTTGTTTTCATATCACAATGTGTTTTCAAACATAGTTGTAATTGCACTTTTGCATTCATTTTCAATCATTCAGATTAGTCAATTGCATTTATTTAAGTTTATTTACATTAAAAAACATTGCATACATCCTAATTTGAGTGAATCATTAGCATTTTTGGCCTTATCTCTCTCCTTTTAGGTGAAAAACCATAGAAGTCCAAGAGTGGTCCATAGGGTCCCAAAATCTATGTTTCAATTATGTGCTACTTATACTTATATTGTGACATTTTTGCATCTCTAGTGGTGCATGTGCCTATCTTGTGGCATTTCAACATCTTATGTAGTTTGGATGCACATGTCTTGTGACATCTCTACGCCCATTGAGTTGATTAATCCCTTGTGGTATTTCTACATTCTTTTTAGTGCATGTGCCTATCTTGTCACATCTCCTATGGTACCTATGCCTATCTTTTGGATTTTCTACATCTCCTATGGTGCCTATGCCTTGATTATGGTGTTTTTCCATCTCATATGGTGTGTGTGTTCCTATCTTGTGGTGTTTCTACCTCCCTAATGGTTCATGTTCCTATCATGTGACATTTCTTTATTCCTTGTGGTGATTTTTCCTATCTTGTAGAATCTAGTCATTCCTTGTGGTTTTTGTGCTTATATTGTGGTGTTTTTTCATCTCATTCCATCTATTTCATTTTTCACTTGATTTGTTTCTATAGCTTTTTTTTTGTATTTTTTAGGCTAGTGTCTAGATGTCTTGGTAAATGGTTGTGTATGCTCTTTCCTCACACTATAAGGTAATCTTGGAAATCAAAAGAAACTTAACCTACCAATTTGTGCACCAAGTATGGGCTATGGATGCTATCATCTCATGTCACAAGATGATCTTGAGGATAAAAATAACTCAGACCTATTTTTCTTGTGACTTGAACCTCATCACTAAGCACTTGTATTTCTTTCTTTCTAGGCCTACTAGTATCTAGATTTGATCATTGTGTCTAGAATGGGGGCCTATGTATTGGTGGATTTTACAAATTCAGGGAGTAGTTGTCATTATTGGCTAAGTGTAGATGTTTTGTAAGTCTCCATGAAATGAGGTGGTTTCATCTCACTAATACCTAGGCCCTAGACAACACCCCTAGAACATGGAGTTGAGACTCATGTACATTCAAGTATATAGAGAACACACTTAGATTATTTATTTATCCTAGTTGGGTACCTTTTATCTATAATTCCTTATAGTACAATGATGCATGGATTACATTGGGAAGTTACCATAACATACCCCAATTATGCTGGTAGTAAGTCATGGGACAACCAATGCTAGGACATTAACTATCCAAGCATGTGATACATTGGAAAGTAATCCATTGGCCCTAAGACTAATAAAAAACTAAAGGCTACCCATTGGAGTTTATAGTGAACACTACAACTCCCAAAAATCACCTACAATCAAAAAACCTATCACATTTGAAGAGAAAAATCCATTGATGTGCTCATGCAACCTTGAGAGAGATTGATCCACAAATCTATCTAATATTGAATAAATATTGTGAATTACATCTAAATTAAAATGAAAGGTGAATGCTTATAAAAGGAAAATGTAAACCCTAGATGAGAATTTGATTACATTGTGACACTTGTGTCTTCATCTTACATAATGAGACAACATGATCTAAAAATAGCTCATTCTAATAATAAAAAAGAAATTCCTAAGTTTAGCTTGAGTAATTAAAGTAAAAGAGGCCTAATGATTAATTAATTATTACATGATTACCTATTTACTCTAACACCCCCCTTAAGATCAACATAGGAAGATGCTAAAAACTTGATGAAGAATGCAATGATAGATGCATGAATGGGTCTTGACTGCAAGGCCTAATGAGGTGCCCATGTACAAACAAGTGAAATATCTCATAACCAAATAAAAGGAGAAATCACTTGCCCATCCAAAACATCTATCACATTTGAAGAGAAAAAAATACATCACATTTACAAAAAAGTGCTTTGATACCATGTTGGATTTGATAATGAACCCAAAAGCTCTCAGAAATCACTTGCAACCAAAGCATCTATCACATTTGAAGAGAAAAAAACAATTGATGTGCTCATGCAACCTTGAGAGAGATTGATCCATAAATATATCTAACATTGAATAATAAATGTGAATTACATCTGAATTATAATTGTAGCTTCATAAATTTTTTACCTTGACAATTTCACAGTATGTTTAGGCCCCCCTTATGTGCTTGGACCTAGTTATGCTTATCATTTAACTTTTTTATTACCATTTTCAAAAAATCAAGATAAATTGGGAATTAAAATTAATTATTTATTTAATGACAACTAAAGCCCCAAAATAGGTCTAGTCTAGGGAACCCTCATACTTGACCACCTTATTTTGGCCCAATTTTTAATATTTTATTATCAACATTTTATTTTTGATTAGGGGGTAAAGAAGGCTTTGATGGGACCCAAAACCCATTACAAACTAGTTTTGAAGGGCCCTGTAACCTTGTCAAAGAAAAGCATGTTGCATACAAGATAATACACATACCAAAAGCAACCCAATAGCAGCAATAACTAAAAAAAAATGACTACACAAGCTGCATATGATAAGAAAACAAGGGACCGAGAGTGTGATAGTGAAAATATTTTAACAGTGTTGTATGCAAGCAATTGGAGCAAAATTTTTGATATTCCAGAGCCTAATCGAAACTGATCTCTACACATTGAAGGTGTATTTACTCAGTTCATCAAACTGGCAGTGAGCCATACCATTTTGTATCTTTGAAATAATCCATGTTTTGTATTCAGGCTATGAGCCTTTCAAGGACAGTGTGTCTTGGTAGTGAGCCTTGTAATATCTTATAATCACTTATAATATATTGTGAGCTAATTCTCACCGTGGTTTTTCCCCTTTGGGTTTTCCATGTAAGAAAATCATGGTGTCAATGCATTATGATCTCTTTTATGTTTTGGTTTACTCTTGCAACTAGATGTGGATTGATAATTGGATGGTTAGTAATTGATTGTGTTAGCAGAATACTGATTCAACCCCATCTCAGTATTCGGTGTTTTCAACAGTTGGTACTAGAGCTTGGTTCCTCTGAAGAAGTCTTACAGCTTGAGGAAGGTACTAAAATTTGAATACATGGCTAGCAAAAGCTACCTTGCTACTCTAGAAGAAAACTTTGTATCTGAGGATATCAATGTTGCCCTTGAAAAATTGGACAAGAGTGAAGATGTGAAGGAAACTCTGAAAGGAAACTTAAAGGAAGCAAACGACTGCATCAGAAAGTTAAGAGAGCATAAAATTGAAAGAAAGGCATAGAGAAGTCAATGATCAGTTGAAAAATGATAATGAAGACATTGTTGGACTGAAGGTGCAAGTAGAAGAAAATAAGTGAATTGAGGAGTGTCAGAAAGATGAGATTCAAAATAAAATTGATGAATGTACAAATCTTGAATAGGAATTGGTAACCCTAAGATCTAATCTGGAAAAAGTGAAAGCTCAGAAAGAAAATTCAAAAGAAGCTCTACAAAGCTTGATGAGTTGATTGCATCTCAAAAAAATTCTAAGGATAAAAGTGGTCTAGGACTTGAAGAAGGACAAAGCTCAAAGGATAAACCTATTTCCAGCAAAGTGGACAATCATAAGAAGTTTCAAGGAAATTTTCATCAATTCAAGAACCAAAGGAGAAATACCAGAAGGATTCCCATCCGATAGCCTAATGCTCAAAGGTACCCATCTTTTAATGGTTTTTGTTTCTCATGCAATAAATTTGGTCATAGAGCAACAAAATGTAGAAGTAGGATGAGCTAGAATAGAATGAGTCAGAATGTTGGATTCTTTACTGGACAATGCTATGCTTGGAATAAGATTGGACACAAATCTACTGAGTGTAGAAGTCAGATAATGTTGAACAGGTTTAATGCTAGTAGAAAGTTTCAATCTTTTCAAGGCTACTGTTACACATGTAATATGGTTGAGAGGTACAATGAGATTATGTTGGATAGTCCTAAGGACCCCTCTCTATCTAGGCATGGATCTTATGAGGAGAAATCTACTGAAGTACATTTAGAGCTACCACATCTAAAAGAAGAAAGAAAGTTGAGGCTTTCTTCCAAGATCAAACAATTTTTAAGGATGACATAAAACAGTTGTAGGAGGCTCCTGATGAAAGAAAATCCAAATCTACTAAACAAATCTCCAGACCAAGAAAATCAAGAAGATGATCTATCGATGCTACACCAACACCTATCTCTAGTACTACCACCTCCAGTGCTGCTAATATTGTGAAAGGGAAGAAGAAAGAAAGAAATTTCCCTACATTTGATGATATTGATACCGCTACTAATCCTAGTACCAGGGCATCTAAGAAAAAGGACATGCCTCTTGTTGCATCATCTGTTGCTTCAAGAAGAAGAAAAGTGAAACAAAAGGCTGATAGGAAAAGAAGTTTGAGTGATGTTGTTGAGGAAGAAATAGAATTTGGCTTAAAAGAGGAGTGTCAGTTGAAAATAAACAAAAGGGGTAGCACCTCCAGTGAAGAAGACAAAACTAGAGTTGATATCTCTACAAATGAGGAGGTAGAAGAAGAGGAGGATTCTTATCGAATTCATGTACATACAAAGAAGAATGATGAAGGCTCATCTAATCCTGTGGAGGACATGCCTGAATCTCCTCCGGTAAGTGATCAACCACCTTTAAATCTAGGATCCTTAGTAAACAATATGATTGATGATGGCTTTATGCCAACTATTGAGTTATATGATAAGGTTAATGATGAAGGGAAGGAAACCATCATAAGTGCATTTATTCAGTACATAGTTATTTGTAATATAAATATGGATACCATACAGTCCAAAGTTACTAAAAAATGTATGGAAATAATTAGTACTTAGAAGGAAAGAGGCTTTAAATGTTGACGTCAATATGTGAAGTGAAGCCTTAAAATTTATTAGTTCCACCTTTTCAAAGATAGAAGCTATAAATCTACTAAAAGAATGTTCTACATTGTTTAGAGTCAAGTATATATTTAATATGATAATGGCTAAGGAAAATGACTATATGGAATAATTAAGGAAAGAAACTCAGGATGTAATCAGGAAATTAGCAAGGAGTTATGGGGCAAGAACTCATTCTTTATCCCACACTACTCAGGAATAGGAACATACTAATGATTATAGAAGTAATGGATAATCCAATCTTGGAGACTATTGATGAGACACTTGGTGTTTCAGAGATCCCTGCCCCTCCAAATGACACAGAAGAAACTACCAGAAAAAGGTTTGATGATCAACATAAAGATAATTTTGATGATAAGAGAGAAGAACATCAAGAATCTACCAAAAATAGGGAATAGAAAAATAAAGATTAAAGTGAAGGGAGTAAGGAAAAAAAGAAGAATAATGACAAGGATGATGAGGATAGAAGGGAAAAATAAAACAGAGACAAGTCCTCTAGAAAGTCATCCGAAGAAGAAGAAGAAAAGGAAAAGGAAAAAGAAGAAGAAGAAGAAAAGGAAGAAGAAAAGAAGAAAGAGGAAGACAAGAAAGCCATTTCAACTGAGAAGAGCAATCTTAAGAATTTAAGTTGCAAAGTTTGACGAAGAGGGTGGTCTAATGAATATTTTTTAGCAACAAGGAATATTAAATCTACAATTATATATAGCTTATTCTAAAAAATGATTTGCAAGGTTTAAAAAAGTTAAAGATGAATGACATGTGGTAGCAAAATTTTAGAAAGTGGGTGAGAGAAACCTTCTACTCCATCTTAAAGACACCCGCTTAATTTTAAAATCTAAAAAGCCTTGTATAACTGCTACATAGTACACCACCTTTATACTCGTGCCATTACATAAAGAACAACCAAGTCAAAGTGGATCCAAAAAGAGAAAAGTAAAACGTTAAATTTCTCCCTTACAACACATTTTTTATTCTCAATTACATAAAGAACAACCAAGTCAAAGTGGATCCAAAAAGAGAAAAGTAAAACGTTAAATTTCTCCCTTACAACACATTTTTTATTCTCAATTAATTAATAAATACAATCAAACGTATAATCTTTTGACTGCATAGATGCCATCTTGTATAACTGTTACTTAGAACACCTTCCTTATACACCAACCATTACATAAAGAACAACCAAGTCAAAGTGGACCCAAAGAAGAAAAGTAAAAGATTAAGTTTCTCCCTTCGACAATAAAGACTACTTTTTCACCGACCAGAATCTGATCCTCCCAGCTAAAATTTGAACTTGAAACAATAGCTAGCAGAAGATATTATGCCTTTCAGACTTCATAAATACGTTAAAGCAGAAAGGACAGTTCCATGCGCTTTAATTGATTTGGTAGCATTGTTGTAATCCTGATACCTGTCGTGCTGAAAACAGGATACGTATGATACGTGGTACCATTGAAGAAAATGATACAGCTATTTGTGACTTTATGGGGAAGCTGTAAGTCATACTTTGTCCTTACTTCCACTTCACTGGAATATGTGGATAGAATGGTATGATCAGAAAGCTTCTGGTAAAATGGACTGCATATACAGGGAGATAATGATGTTGGTGCACTGGATTTGGTAGTTGAGAAGATAAGATCTTTACAGTTTACAGTTATAATAAGTTTAAATACTTAAGTTTGTCCTACGCATAAGACCCCCAGTCATTCATTGCATTGCAGAGAGTTCTGGGATTTCAAACTAAAGAGGCATGTCAAATAGAAACTCTGTGACGGTTGTAAATACTGACAGCGCAGAAGAGTTAATGAATGTTACGTATACAACTTGACTTTACTGAGTCATTTAATACTAAATGTTTAAACTTGCCTTTGCTTAATGGACACTGTAAGTAGCTGCCCTTGAAAAGAATACCCGGTAAAAGAAGGAAAACTTGGTAGGTGGAGAAAACTACCATGAGAAGAGGAAGGAGAATGAAGATGCTATATTCTATGGATATTCTATATATCTAGATACTTCAATTAGGAAGTCATTGTGGAATCAATGTGACCAAGGGAATTGCTACAAATTCAATTTTTGAATTTGTAGGTATTGAATGAATTATATTATGAAAAATGAGCAGTTATGAAAGAGAGTTTGTGAAGATGAGGATTAATAAGATTGTTTTTGGATTTATTGTATATGTTTTATTCATATTAGGGGAGAGGACCTACTAGTTGAGCATGTTTCAATAGTTGTGATAGTAGTTGTTTATAGGCAAAGGCTATAGAGGCAGCAATTTCTACCGGGGCATCCATGCATGGCATAGATGCCGCCTCCCTCGTTCTCTCGCCCTAGTGCAACACAGACCTATCCTCCTGCAACTAATGGTTAAATAATTCTTTGTGCTGTGTTTTGCCGTGCTCCAGTTTTGGGGTTTGTGCCGCCGCCCATCTCTATAATATATAATATTAAAATTATATAAGTTACAAGGCTAGAAACTTTTACAGTTTTTTTTAATTTTTAATTTTTTAAAAAATTATTTATTTTTATTAACATTTCTATCTATATTATTTATTATAATTTTTATATACATAGAATTAACATTTTTATTTATATTAAATTTTAAAAACAAAAAATAATATTTACATTTCTATCTTTTATTTTTAAAAAATTATTTTTTTATTGTGGAAAATCTTTTGTTTTTCTTATGATAGATTATTGAGTAATCCCAAATGTTGATTAAAAAAGCATAGTCAAAAATTTTTAAAATAGACTTTAAAATTTAATGATTATTGATTTTAGTTAATGAAATTGACTTAACAGTTTTAAAAAAATTAATAAGAAATTTAATAAAAATGCTTATAAAACCTTTTAACTAAGTTAAACAAATATTATAATATTAAAAATATATAAGTTACGGGCTGAAGCTTTAACAGATTTTTTTTTAATCTTTTATTTTTTAAAATTTAATTTTTTTTGTTATTAACATTTCTATCTATATTAAATTTTACAAACAAAAAATTAATATTTAACATTTCTAGGTGATTAATAATTTTATAATATTAATTTAACAATCTTTAAGATTAGAAATGTTAATAACTTAGAAATGTTAAATATAAATAGATAGTATTATATAGATTTATATATATAGATTATATAAAATTTAATATATTTTTGTTTTATTAAATTAATAAAAAAAATTATTTATCAAACATAAATACAACAAATTATTAATAAAGGTATTCTTTAATTAATTGTGGAGTATAAAAGTGTTTATCTTAATGTTTTTTTCTAGTTTTACATTATTTTAAGTTTGTGTCTTTGATGCATGATAATAGTTTAGTGTCTTTTCCAGTGGAAAAGGAATGTTGAAAATTTAAGTTAATAAAATATTTTTATTAAGATATTAAAAGGATATTTGATATACATAGAATTATTAATAACTTAGAAATGTTAAATATATATAGATAATATTTTAACAAGAGCTGCAGAGCAGCGAAGTTCCTGCCAGAAAGTTTTAGAATAGTTTTGTTTGTATTTGTTGAGTTTGTTGTGTTTTAGGAACAATTGGTCAGGATAAAGCAATTGTCCCCTAAATTTAGGAATTTGATCATTGATAGAGTCATCTTTGTCTTCCATTACAAAATGACCCTGATGACAATAAGTTTTGGTCGGGATAAAGCAATTGTCACCTAAATTTAGGAATTTGATCATTGATAGAGTCAACTTTGTCTTCCATTAGAAAATGACCTTGATAACAATAGAATTTTGCTCACTTCAAATTTTTGAAATGCTTTTGTTGTACTTTTAGGCCATGAAGAAAGCACAATTTACATGTTGCTAGCATTATGTAAATACTTATGAGTTCAAAGATTTCCTTAACTATTCAACGTGACTAGACAATGCTCATGCATTTCTAGGATAGTATAGTTATAAGCCTACCATCTAGAATAACAATTTTGTATTGTAGACTCATCACTGTGTGAACTGATATTTGTCTAGGGTATTAATTGTTTAACTTAGACAATGATGTGTATACCCTTAGCTTGTCTCATTTGAATTTTTGTCAACATCACTATCTCTGGATAAGTCATAACCAAATTATAAGGTCATCTCTAGATGGACATGCTCTCTACCAGATATGATGAACTAGGGCATGAGTGCACTAAATGTGTTACATATCCATCAACATTTTATTTACATGATCAGAAAAACTTCATGAAATCGTAGACATAAAGAGAAAGATTAAATAAAAGATAAATGAGATACACTCTTGACAATCTTTGTTTGGGATTTTCATTTCTATTTGGTTCTATGTTATATTCTTTTCAAAATTGGAAGTCTTTTTGTTATGATCAATTGGAATAGAAATAATAATTTGCTCATAAATCACAAGAGATAACTCTTTGCAATCAAACACAAATCTCCAAATTTTACACATAGTTCCAATAATTATCGCCAATTGAAAAGTTGTATTTATTTGCATCTCCTCTAGAAAACTCATCTATCTTGTAAGTCAGGTAACATCTGCAAACTGTATGTACTAGCTTGTGCTGCTAGAATTGGCAATCATGTAAATTTTTGTAACATACAGGCTAGTATAAGTTGTGTACTAAGGGCCTTTGCCATTTTTATGGAAAAAATACATGGAAAGGGGTCTTTGAAACCAAATTGGCATCTAGCATGGTCATGACTTAAAAAGAACACAATATTATTATACTTATTTAGATAATCTCTATGATATATTTATCTTAAACAAAGTAATATTGTTGTGTTGATACGATTGAGAAATTAATGTATTTGGGGTGTTGCAATGAATTTTGTTGTTAAGTTTTTTGGACAATTTCACAAAAGAAAATGTTGTGTATGGCCCCCAGTCTAAAAGAAGAAGTGTATAATTGAGAGTCCAAAGTTTTGACTGTGATGTTTGTGAAACTTCCATAGCTACCAAATGATATATGTAAAGTAAATATCAAAAGTTAGTCATGTATTTTGGATAATTGTCAAAATCTAAAGCATTATCTCTTACTAGTTAGAAGATGGCTTGTTTTGTGTTACACTTTTTTTGAAAGGAGAAATAAGCATGATGATATAGTTGATATGGTGTGTCTTGATATTGTCTCTCTGTCTCCTTTACCCACATTAGCATTTTTTTTGTATCTCTTGACATAAATATATCTTTTTCAACTTATTGTAAGGGTTTATTAATTCAGGCTATGATGCAAAGTGTGTTCATGTAAGATATGCGAACAATTATTTGGTTATATGTGAACAAGAAATGCTACTAAATGCTCTATTATTTCAACCCTTTAGAGAAGACCTTTAGATAGTTTGAAGTCTAATGGAAACAACTTGGGTAGTAGCATTAAAGTATTGGGGACCTATTTAAAATAGGGATAGGGAAGCCAAATTCTCTTAAACTTTGTAAATCGTGCAAGATTTGAAAACTTAGTGGTAAATGATTTGACACTCTCCAGTTAGGAATTGTGTTGATGAAAATTCTTCTATTCTCAATAAGTTTTTCTTTCAAAAATAGTCCAACCATTCTACTATAAATTTTTTTTCCAAATGACAGTCTTTTCCAATAAATGATGAGCATGAATGGCTTTTTTTATTTTACCATTTCATACTTATCTTGTCTTCCAAATCGAGTTAATCTTCTAGATCTAAAAAGGTGTTGTTCTGGAGCTTTTGTGTTCCTGCCTTGCTCTCAGCATTATAACTAAATTGCAAACTTCAAATCTATCAACTTCAACCGCTATTCAAGTTTATGAAAATATTGTAAGATGAAATAGAAAGATAGCTTTATGTTCTACTCCAAGGTTTTTCCAGGTGGAAGTAGCTATAGGAGAGGACCCAATAGTTGTGCACCCTAACTTTGTGCTTCTCAAAATCCTACTTGGAAATTTCAAATCACTCCAATTTTTTTATAGCAGCTTACTTGGCAAGTCCCCTACTTATAACTTTTGTTTTATGGCCACATCATCAAATATGATGCCACATTATCATGCTTTTTGTCAAGGTGTCCAAAAAGACCCAAAACAAACATGTTACCAATACTTGTGCATTCACATCATGGGTAGTTGAGCATTGATGTGGCATCACATGATTGGTTGTTTTTTAGATCAAAGGAATACATTTTGTTTAAGTTAAGGTAGTCATGTCACAACTATTGGGCATTATATAAACAACTACTATCTCAACTATTGAAACATGCTCAACTACTACGTCCTCTCCCTTAAAGTATTTTTGGATAAGGAATTACTAAAAATTGAACCTTCCATGCTCAAGTATTTGTGGATAAGGAATTACTAAAGTATTATGGTTCTTAAGAAAAAATGTATTGATGTGGCTAAAGAATTACTAAAAATTGAACCTTCCATTATTAGTTTATGGGTAATTACGATAAGTGTAGCTTTGTAAATGGCTACTAGAAAGTAGCAAGACCAAATGGTAAGAGACCTACTAATGTACCCAAACATCTGCATTAATCATTTAAAGAAGTGACACGAACAACATTGCCCCAAAAAAGAAACTATCCAACACTAGAACACATATAGGAATCAAACACACATTCAGAGAGGCTGGAGTTGAGAATGAAAATATTATTGGCCAATCCAAAGACATAAGAGATGATAAAGATGCTTGATTTAATTACCCGACTTGTCTGGGATAAAAAAAATATTAAACAGTCACTAAATTTGTAAAGGGATAGGAAACGTTGTGTCCAAATATTTGTATAAATCTCAAAGGGCTACTTCTATTCAATGGATAAGGCTTTTGATTGATTAACTTTTGAACCCATCAATTATCCCCAAATAAAGGGCCTTGAAGAACTAAATAGTAAAATTACAATTTTGTAAGTGGCAAAATGGCCATGTAACACAATCTGAAAGCCATAAAAAGGTAACATGAAAGCATATGACCTTGAATTCATCACATTTTATTAGATATTGTCAAATGCAAGTGTGCAAAAAATCTCTAGAAAGGAATCAAAAAATAAAATAAAATAGGTGCAAGCGCATGTACCTAAGCCAGCAGCTCATGAGATGCATATAGATCATGAGCCAAAAACAAATACTATTTTAGAAAAATCCAAGCAAGAAGTAATTTTAAAACTATAAAACTAGAAACCAAAAGGGATATTTATAATCTAACCCAAGTTGATGAACGAAAGCAACCTATATATTTGGTTAGTCATGTGATCACAGGAGAAAAAAATTAGTGCAAAAAATAGATTATATGAATTAAATTAGAAATTGGATTTAGAAGATTACTCACAACTGATCAAAAACAATATAACAAGACATCTATCTAAAGAGTGACAACTAGGTTTGAATCTGATAAAAAATAGTTGCAGTATAGAAAAAGTTGATATTGTGCATGTCCATGTCAAAATGCTATGCAGAATAATTTGACCTGTGGCTTCAAATAGTAAAAGAAAAACCTGAAGACCAATTCATTGAAAAAAATTGCAAGCCTAAACATGCAATGACAATTTCACAAAAAAAATTTAAATGGCATCTAAAACAAAACAAACAATAGTTTCACACAATTATAACACCCAAATGTAAATAAAAAAGCACATACTTCTCCTGTTGCAATCTGCACAATGTGGGCGTTAAATCCCCATCCAGCACATCCTATAAGAAAAAAAAATCTAACTGAGAAAATGAAATGCATGTTCGAAGACGTAAGCTAAAAAGCTTCATAAAATTCTTAAAATGCTATAGAAGCACTTAGACCTAAAGACACATTTCTACATTATAACATCAAATTTGAAGCATACAGTTACTCAGATATATATAGTGTTGGCAATCTCCTATAAGAATGAAAAGAACAGTCATTAAGCTTAAATTCAACAAGCACTACAAAATTTATTTAAGTTAACTATCCCTCGCAAAATAGAGACCCAAATATAATGGGCCAGCCTGGAAATAATGGGGGCACTAGTAGCATGCCCTAGGCTTAAATCTTGATTAGAAGACTAAATTTTATATAAAATGTAAAATTAGAAAAAATAAACACAATGCCAAAACAAGCACTATTCAAAACTTTTAGTATATTTTTTGGGGATTGATTTTATATTTTAAGTAATTACCAAACTAATTTTTTAAAATAATATTAAATTTTAGAGGTAAAATCTAAAAAGAAATGTAAAAAGGAAACACACATCAAATTTGTGGTTAAACAATTACTGCATATTTTCACCAAACAAAACTTTCAAATCATTAACTACAACTAATTCACCATTTTTTTTAAAATTCCAAATTATACACAATGCTAATTGTAGTTCATTATATACACAGTACTAATTAAAAACTACAAAAAATCATGTATTTGGAAATTTATACCCTTTTAAGTTAACCAAAGCGAAAAGAAAAAGGTGGAAAGGGTTAAAATAATATCAAATGTTGCCATCTGAGCTTTCTTCATCCCTCGTTCGAGTTTGTGGGAGAGCGCAGATGACGCAAGAAGATCATTCCCATATCTTCTAGGCCTCCCTCTTTTCTTCTTCAAGATGAGCTCCTTACTCCCTTTGAATATTTGTTGGGCAGATGAGAGAGAATTGAAGCAACAATAGAGCCATCACCACCTCCTGCTCAAACAAGCATCTACTACCATAATTTTTTGATAAAATAGAAAATATAAAAAATATATTTAAATTTGTCACTTTATCTTAAATAAATTTGCATAAATAATTTTAAAAAATCTAAATATAAAAAATTAATCCATATAAAATTATACATGAAATAATGATAAGAACTTTAATAATAAAAATATTAAAAATGTATTGAAATTTATCTTAACTATAATAATTAAACAATCAATAATAAATGTATCTTTCTCATAAACATTTATCTTAACAAATAAATTTTAACTATAATAATGAATCAATATTAACTATAATAATGGATTAATAAATATCTATCTTAAATAGTTGATTTCAAATATAAGTTATTCCAAAAATAGTTATTATTAAATTATTATAAATTAATAGTTTCTATCTTTAATTTTGAATTAATAGTTTTTATCTTTAATTTTGTCATAATTTTTACATTTGGGAATGTGCAAATATTAGTTGAGAAGTGGCAAAAACAAAACCAATAAAATTGCAAAATAAAAAAGAATGATATTGTAATTATTATAAATTAACATTTCTAACTTTAACTTTGCCATAATTTTTACATTCGAATGTGTAAATAATAGTTTATTAGTTGAGAAGTGGCGAAAAAAATGCCTCAAAAAAAGCTAATGAAATTGAAAAATAAAAAATATTATACTCAATTCCGCATAATCCGCCCTTATCGCCTAAAATTTTTTAGCCAATAATATTCAAGAAAAATAATTTTGAAAATTAGAAAAGTTAAAAAACATGCATTTAACTTTAGAAAAAACTTCAAATATAATGTATAAAAGAAAATAATTAATTTTGATTGGTTGAAATTCAAAACATTAATAACTAGTTAGGATTTTGCCGTGCCTATAGTTCCTTTGGCAGGAACTAATAAAAATTTATATACATAAATTATACAAAATTTAATATATTTTTTATTTTATTAAATTAATAAACAAAATTATTTATCAAACATAAATACATTCTTAAAAATGATGAAATATGTCATAATTATTAGCAACAAATTATTAATAAAGGTAATCTTTAATTAATTGTAGAGTATACAAGTGTATATCCTAACGTTTTTTTTCTAGTTTTATATTATTTTAGGTTGGTCATTTTTTCTAGTGTATAAAAGTGTATATCTTAATTTATTTTAGGTTGGTGTCTTTGATGCATGATATTAGGTTGGTGTCTTTGCAAGTGAAAAAGGAAAGTTGAAAATTTAAGTTCGTAAAATATTTTTATTAAGATATTTAAAAGATATCTTGATATACATAGAATTATTAATCTCTTAGAAATGTTAAATATAGATAGATAATATTATAAAGATTTATAAACATAAATTATAGAAAATTTAATATATTTTTATTTAATTAATTTAATAAACAAAATTATTTATCATTAAAAAAAATGTTAGAATTTTTAGATATACACTTTTATACACTAGATTTATGTTTGATCTTTGATAAATAATTTTGTTTATTAATTTAATAGAATAAAAATATAATAAATTTTATATAATTTATGTATATAAATCTTTTCAATATTATCTATCTATATTTAGATAATATTTTAGCAGCTTTTCCTTTATTTTAGATTTTCAACTTTATTTTATTTTAGATATATCTTAGTTATTAGATTTTCAATTTTTTTTTCCACTTAAAAAGCTTTCCAATCATATAATATTTTGTAAACTAATTTATTTTTAAAAATAACAATAGAAAACTAATTTTGATTGAAAACTAACTTTGTAAATTAACTTTCATAATATTTGTTTAACTTAGTTAAAAGGTTTTATAAGCATTTTTATTAAATTTCTTATAATTTTTTTAAAACTGTTAAATTCAATTTCATTAACTAAAATCAATAATCATTAAATTTTAAAGTCTATTTTTATCATTCAAAATTGTAAATATATATCATCTAAAATTGTGAATGTAAATTTTAAAGTCTATTTTAAAAATTTTTGACTATGCTTTTTTAATCAACATTTGGGATTACTCAATAATCTATCATAAGAAAAACAAAAGATTTTCCACAATAAAAAAATAATTTTTAAAAAATAAAAGATAGAAATGTAAATATTATTTTTTGTTTTTAAAATTTAATATAAATAAAAATGTTAATTCTATGTATATAAAAATTATAATAAATAATATAGATAGAAATGTTAATAAAAATAAATAATTTTTTAAAAAATTAAAAATTAAAAAAAACTATAAAAGTTTCCAGCCTTGTAACTTATATAATTTTAATATTATATATTATAGAGATGGGCGATGGCACAAACCCCAAAACTGGAGCACGGAAAAACATAGCACAAAAGAATTATTTAACCGTTAGTTGTAGGAGGATAGGTTTGTGTTGCACGGAGGGTGAGAGAAACGAGGGAGGCAGCATCCATGCCATGCATGGATGCCCTGGTAGAAATTGTTGCCTCTATAGCCTTTGCCTTGTTTATATAATGCTCAATAGTTGTGACTTGACTACCCATAATTAAACAAAATGCATTACTTTGATCTAAAAAACAACAAAACATGTGATGCCACATCAACTTTCAACTACCCATGCTGTGAATGCACAAATATTGGTCTCACTTGTTTTTTTGGCCTTTTTGGACACCCTGACAAAAAATATGCTGACTTGGCATCATATTTGATGATGTGGCCCTGAAACGAAAGTTATAAGCAAGGGACTTGCCAAGTACAAGCTATTGTAAAAAATTGGGAGTGATTTGAAATTTCCATGTAGGATTTTGAGAAGCGTGAAGTTAGGGTGCACAACTACTAGGTCCTCTCCCCTAATATCAATTAAGAATTAATCAAAATATAATTGATTGTAAATAATATAAACAATCTAAAGATATCATATCAATATCCATAAGAAGAAGCACAATTAAATTGTCATGTTGAGTATAAAGAACTTCCAATAATTTATCTTATGTAACAAATTAGTTTCCGTCTTTATGTTGGGTACAATGTGTTATTGATTCAAAGTTGATAGGTTTAGCCATTTGATGGTCCAAAAATAATGGTTAATTTTAGTTTCTAGTTTTAAGGTATTGAATAATATTGAATTACAATAAAATAAGTAGTTATAAGGTTGTGGAGAATTAAATTTTATTATGATTAAATAAGAATGAATTAAAAAAATATTATAAGAAAATATAATGTCAAGTTGATCACATAATTATATAGGCATTTTTGTGTGCATAACTCTTTTATCCACAACGAGTTGATTGACTTGTTTAGATGGCTGACTTGTAATTTGATCTACTCTAACTCGTTGGTGATCTCTTTGTTAGTCTTCAACATTACTTAGAATTGAAAAGACAATGACACAATCTAAGAGAATATGGTAGTGCAAAGCTTTGAAATTATAGTTTCTAAGTGAATATAAAAATAGAAAACACAATTAATCATATGGTTCTTCATGAGTGCAAAAGGATAACATGTCTAACTAAATTAGCTATCACATTATTTTATAAATCTAATTCATTTATAAAGTTTATTTCCATTACAAATGATAACCAAATAAAGTATGTAAATCTCTTTAAAAACAAGACCATTTCCTTTTAGCATACATATAGCCCCAAAATAATTGTTTCATAGTCTCATCTACATGACAAAATGCTCATTTAACTAGTTGAACAAACAGTAATTTTAATCTCTCACCAGCAAGTAATTTACAATGTAGGATTTTCTAGTCAAGCATTTGAAAATTTGAATTGGGCTTGGATTTTCATATTTGTGCACTCATTTTGATCCAATATTTATGATTAAATTTGTACTTTCATTTACTATTAAGGCAACAAACTAAAGGAACCTTGGGAAGGAGGAGAAGATATATTTGTTTTATTGTGGAGAATTAGAAATGTTGAGAGGAGAGTAAGTATTGGTCCTTCAAGAGATTAGAAGGTGTTCAAGTACATGATTTAATCATTAAATTAAGGGGGACCAAAGATCACACAAAATTAAGAGGTCTCTTGGAGATTTTATTCAATCTAAAATAGTTTTCATGATCTACCAAGGATACCATTGCAAAGAAGTGAAGTCTCATATATCATTGAATTGTTGAAGTACTTTCTTAAACAAGTGATAAGCTTACCTTGGAAAGTTAATGGCTAATGGTTCCTTTTGATATTGAATATGTTTAGTCCACCAAACAAAAAAAGAAGAAGCAAAGCTAAAACCATGTTTTAATGAATGATCTTTCCAAATTAAAAAATGAGATTCTTACTTTTAGATTTTCTAAATGGATTGAATATGAATGAAGGATTTATTCTAAAAGAATGGTGCAAGAAGATTTTTGTCCATCCAATTAGTAGACCTCCATTTCCCTTTAAGAATAGTTGCAACAATTTTATCTCAATAAAATATTTCGTGGTTCATCACCTTTAACAACTCTTGTAATCCATTTAGTAATTAAACACATAAATCTTGAGTTTTAGGATCTATGATTCCTAATCTAACTTTGGACCTATGCCAGATGCAATAAGACTAAGAGGTGGCTCTAAAAAATAGCAATACTATTTCACTTAGTCAAAAATAATTGTTGGATTAGTTTCCACAAATCTTCATACCCTTTATTATATTCACATCTAACAAGAAAATATACAAGTGTGGCAAGAAAATTTATATTTGGGTCAATGCAGGATCATGGGGGTTCAAAAAATGTATAATCGTTTAAAAGTTATAGATGTTTTTCAATCAACCCATCAATAAGAACTTTACACATAGTGCATGTAGAAAATCAATAATAATTACCTATTAAATTCAAAATAAATCATATCTTATATTGATAGAATGCTGACAATTTGTTGAACAAACCATTTTTGTTTCATCAGAATTGGATGAAAAGAAAATCCATCATCATGAAGGGTGAAGTTTGAAAAACCCTTGCAACCCCTGTAAACACATTGGGGATGTGACTTTTTGGGTTGGATGCCCCAAGACAAATCCCAAAGCAACAATGAAGCAAAATGGATAATTGTTATTAATAGATATCCAATAGAAACATATATCTATTTTTTAAAGGTAAAAGTGGATATTCAATATGAAATATATCTATTTCTTTAAATCAAAAATCTTAATATATATAAATCAGTATAGATTTAAATTTAAAATGTTATAATATAATGTTATAATATTAATATTAATATATATAATATAATATATGATAAACTAATACATACTAGGAAATATTAATATAAATATGATATTAAATATAATAATATAATATATTATAAAAAAAATATTTGATAGATTGTTGTAAGGGAGTTTTAAATATTATATTTGTTATAATAAAACTATAAGGAGTTGAGAGTAATATATGCATCTCTCTCTCTCCCTCTCTCTCACCTTCCCTCTGTACTTTTTTCTATCTCCACTCACCCTCTCCCTCTCTACCTACATTTCTCTCAATCAATCTCACCCTACCTCTCTCTCCCTCCCACCTTCCCCCCTCTCCCTCCATCCCTCCAACTATAGGTCACTCTCTCAACTTATCCCTCCCTTTATCCCTCCCTTTATCCCTCACTCCCTCCCTCTCCCTCTCTCTACCTTTCCCTCTCCCCCTCTCTCTCTCTCTCACACACACACTAGATCTATCTCTTTGTACATCTCTCCCACCCTACCTTTGTATCTAGCTTTAACTAATCTAATCTATGAGAGAAGGTATATGAAAAAATTAAATTGATTATATAATTACAAGTAAATAAACACAAAATATACCATAATACAATGATTTACATGGGGAAATCCCTTTTAGGATAAAAATCCCCACAATCCTAAGTAATTGAATTTATTATATAGTAATCAATGGTTATGTAATATACTTTCTTCCTTCATTCCTTCATAAATTGATTCTTCAACTCTTTCTACATTTGAATCTAACTTTTTATTCACATTTTTCTATTTTGTTCATGACTATATTGATTGATTAATCATATTGAAATCCATTTGAAATAAAAACAACTCTCTTATTATTAGTCTCCATACGTTGGTCACATGTAGACATAACATTTGCTTCTAAATTTGTTCTTTAACAATTGTAAGGGTGCTCAAATGTGGGCCCTTATTTAGTGGATTAAAGATGGAGGTAATGGCTCAAAATTCTTCTTTCAATTTTTAAAACATAAACATAAAAATAACATATTTCGATCATGGAATTTTCTAATGGTTATTTACATTACAGTTATGATATGCTAATGATTTTTTTTCAAGATTACTATAAATAATTAAATTCACTTCTAATAAGATTCCTCTTATCCCCATGCTAAAGAAGAGCATCATGGTTGCATCCGTCATAAAATTGATCTTAGATATAGTCATTTTCTTAATCAACACCATTCAATGAAAGAAATTTATTCGGCAATGTGTCACATGACTAGGAAAAAATATATGAGTGGATATCATTCCACTTAAGTTCTATAGGGATCTTTGGACCCACTTATAGGGGGACTTCTATTTTATCTACCTAGAAGGTATTGAAATTGGTTCATTAGTGGTTATTATTTTACTACGACTTGAACATTCTCATTCCAAAGGGAAAACAAAAGGATTCAATGAATAGTTGGTAGCCCATTATTCTGCTAATATTTCTTATAAGTTCATTGCCAACACTTTGGCTAAAATAATAAAACATTTTCCCAAATAATTTTTGAGACTTGAACAAGATGAGTTCTTAGGTTGCTAGTTTATTTTGGACAACCTGGTGCTTTCATGAGATATTACTAAATCAAACACAAAATACCACTGATGATGCTCTCTTAATTAAGTTGGAGTTTGACAAAGTTGATAACTATATCCATCTAGTCCTCCATCCTTAAGATGCTACAATATTTGGGATTTTAACTTAGGATCTATGACCATGTTAGAATGTTGTTTATGGATGCTACTACATGAATAGCATTCAATAACTCCATCTACCCTACTTTCACTCCTAAAATCCATTCACCAAGGCTATTCTCTTGCCCCATTCATTTATGTTATTGCTACTAATGCTCTCATGCATCACTTCCAACATGCTCTTTCAATCAATCTCATTCATGGCATCACCCTTCCTAATAATGCTAAAGCCATTAACTCACATTTTACTAGTGATAGTATGCTCTTTATTCAAAACCTAGTGGAGGATATGTCTAAAATGTTGGATATTATGAGTCTCTAATATGCAATGTTAAGATCCCAATTAGCATTACATAAGACTAAATTCTTGATTACCCATCCAAATCCTCACCCACCTTGGATTCTTAAGGAATGGAAAGAAGTAAAGCATGAGCCATTACCATATATCTTGGCACTCCTTTTAGGATTGGTGTTTCTCTAAAAGACATGGTGTTGATATTTGAATAAGGCCAAAGGAAAGATCTTATCTTGGACTAATTGATTTTTTTCCATGTTGGGCACATTAAGGCCACTAATAAAATTCTCTTAGCAAACCATATGTAGATTTCCTCTTACTATCTAACTTCTAAGAGATGTTATAACAAGCTAAATTGGCTTATCCAGTGATTCCTGTAGGCCAAAAATGGGGTACCAAGAAGGGCATGCTCTCCACTCTCTTAGATTTACTACATTATTTTAAAGGACAAAGGGGGACTTGGGATCATTAACACATAGAACTGAGTGATATATCTTATGGTTGGATGGATTGAAAGCACTTTGGAGGGGGATGAACCTTTGAAGTAGCTAGTTCACTTTAGTATTTAGTCCACTCTAGCTAGCAATCCTTGGGATAAAGGTGCATTGGAATGATACTTGTACCTTCTAAATCCTTTATAAGGCTCATGATTTAGCTCCCTTCAATAGCATATGGACGACTTGGTAGTTGGTCTCTTTGTAGCTTTCCTAATTTGATTAGTCCTTAGACTTGAGTTAAGATTTTCCACCTCTTCGATTTGGTGGAACTATATGATCTATTAAGATGATAAATATGTAAGGCTCTTTCCTAGGTTTAAAGGTAAATACCTCTTGAAAAAGGGAATTCAAGTGTTTCAATAGTTGTGGGATGTTTCAAGCTTCAGTTAGAAAGTGTGACAACTCCTCAAGACTTGACTTAATCTCAATTGTATTGACAAGCAAATTGTGCTTGATCTTGAGAAGCTAGTTTTCCTAACATTTCTATCATGTTTTCCATAGTATATCATTCCAACCTCTTAAGATACTAGAAATGGCCTAATGGATGCATCATTTGCTTCTTGCCCCTCAAAGTGGTTTATAAGTAGATTTTGCATTTGCTTTTTTAATGTCGTTTGAATGATAAATACAAGTGTAATTTTATTCAAACTAAATGGAATAAACTTAGTTTACAAATCTAGCAATCTAAAGTAGATGCTCAATCCCAACTCATTGTGTGGAAACTCCTTCATTCCAAGCTACCTATAGGAGATTGCCTCAAATTCATTTTTTTCCCCTCATTTGTCCCTTCTATGCTAAGAAAGAGTCCATCAAGCATCGTTTCTTTATTTTGCTATCATTTTCATAAGCTTTGTTTAAACCTCCTACCATTTCCCAACTTTATAATTTGTAGAATTCTAAGATCTCCTGGATTTAACTTTACCAATATGATCAATGATACTTATTTTAAAAAAATTCTTTGTTCTAACTTATACCTTTTGATGACAAATTCCTAACTTACCAAACAAATTTTTTTTTGAAATCTCAACTATAAACTTTAGAAGATTAAATTGACGATCTAACCTCAAAGATAGCTCAAATATCCAAAAGCCCTATTATTTGTCATTTCTAAAACTCTGCCTAACCAAACCAATAGGGGAGAAGACCCAGTATCCGCCAGGGCTAACTTCGCGCAATTGCAGAATTCAAACCGTACATCGAATCGAAAAAAAAAAAGAGAGTTTTTTTAGCTCACGAGTTAAATACTTATAACTAAAGTTTTGACTTCTGAACAATTCGATCGAGTGCGGGAGTGTTGGATATGAATATGATGTTCAAACTACCAAAATGACAAATGATTACAAGTTCAGACATCTCATGTGGTACCCTGTAAATGCACTTCAAGCTGTTTCCAATCGATCTTTTTACCTTACACGTCTGGTCATTTGAGCTTTTCTTGTATTCAGACTTGATAATATCGTTTTGTGTGCAGCAGCATTTCCTATTCCACCGACCAACTGCAATCATTTTCAACAATCCTTTCGTTTGATTTAACACCACTCCAGCTACGTGGCACAACCTTATTACAAGACGCGTTCTTTTTACTTATTCTTGGTCTTGGGCGTATTCATAGAAAATTATGTAGTACCGTAGTACTAATTACCTTGTACTACACAGGACAATGGAAAATATTCAGTCAATTATTTGCATAGATATTGTTATTTTTTTATTTAGTATGGGTTAGGTGTATATTTAAATCAAACGCTGTAGTTAAATATGAATGGGGAACGGTTGGTCAAAGGAACACTATGGTCAACTACTCATCAATAGATTGTTATAAATTTGATTTGAATTGTTTTACCATCTGTAAGAATAAGTTTTTTACAATTCATGAGGACGGTATTCCAACTTATAGACTTACGTTTTTTAGATACCGAGGGGAAAAGAAGAAAAAACAATTCATCTGAATGGAGAAGCATTTAAATAAGGAAATAGATAAATTTGAAGAGTAATTTTTTTTGTTGTTATAAATATGTGCATTAAATTCTATTAATTATAACATATACGCATATTCATAAAAAAAGGTAGGACACTGGGTCACTTCTTATAATCACATGGGCAGAGCTTGGAAAGCAAATAAATAGCAATAACAATAACAACCGCTAAGCAGCGAGAGTAATACAAGTGCAAGGCGAAGGGGGGTCTCGATCATCCGGTTTACCCCATACAACAACGGGGTTTGGGGTGATGTTAGGAACATATTGCCCCTCTTTAGTTTTATCTTCTTCGTCTTTTCTATCTCTATCTTCATTTCGTGTCAAAGAAATAGCCAAAGCCAATCGATAAAAGCTTCCCCTCCCCTCCAATCTATTTGGAGAGCTTGGCAACACACTTGTCATCTTCTAAAATTGAGAGATAACTCACTTCAACATGGCTTCAGCTTCTCTACATCCTCCATTTGGTGGAATAAGCATATCCTCTATCAAGATCAACCTCTTGCTTTAAGTTTTCCAAAGCATTCCTACTCTTTGTTCAAAAAAGGGGTTCATAATGTTGGAGATCTTTGGGATTTTCATACTATGAGTTGGTTGGCATGGCACTCTGTCAAAGCCTGATTTAATCTTAGCAAAAAATACAAGGTGTTTTTTATTTTTGTTCAATCTTTGGTTTCGGTTGATCTAACCATGAAAATATGCACTCCTATCCCTTGTAACTTTTACAAAGATTGGTTATGGATGTCCACATATCCTTTTCTTTTCTTTCCTCTAAAAAAGGCCTACTTGCAGTTGCTTCCAAATTTGTTCTTAAGATCTCAATTGAATTCCAAGTGGAATTGTAGGTTCAATGAAGATTTTTGGGCTAAATTATCTACTCAGAGTTGGAAATCTAAGGCTATTACAAATGCTCAATTAATTGCTTGGGAGGTTTTACATTGCAAACTACCCATTGAGGATAGGTTGAAATGCATGATGGTCCAACCAGTTAATTGCCCCTTTTGTCAAAGGAAAGAAAATATAAGGCATATTTTTTGGACATGTCAATCTGTTAAAAGGCTATGGAATATGGTTTTTAATGACTTATCAGCTATCTTTGGGCATTAGTTAAATTGGAAAGAAGCTCTTCTTGGGGTTGGGTTGCATCATAATATCATTGTTGATGGAGTTAGACATGTCATTTTATCTCATATATGGCGAAACATGTGTAAAGCTATCTTTAACAACTACACAGATCACCAAGGAGCTGCACTTCGTGGGCTTTACTCAGACATTTTTTATTATCTGATTACTCTTTTTTCCCATCTGCAAGCCGAGGTTGAGAAGAAATTAAGGATTGACTTTCAAATACAACAAATCAAACTTCAAATTAACCAGCTGGTCCACAAACGAAAGATTATGATAGCGCAAGGTCTAAACTCCTATTTTCAAGACTGATTCTCTGCATTGTTGCTTGTAAATGTTTCATTGTTGTTGCCATGTTCTCAAACTATTGTACGTGTTAATGATGACATATTATTGATGACAGTCTATTTCAACACTATTGTAACTATTGCTACTACTCTTAGTCATGTACTTGTTATTACTGCAATCTTTTTTTTGGGGGCACCCTGGTGTCTTTTTCATGTTTCAGGAGTATTTTTTAATGTTGTAGCTAACTTTGCTATTGTTGTCCTGTGGCTGTAAGTTTCTTTTGCAATGTCTTACTGCACTCTCTTTGTAATTTACTTTATTATCAATAAAAAAAGAAGAAGAAAAAATAATGCATCAGAATGGAGAAGCATTTAAATAAGGAAATAGACAAATTCAAAGAGTATTTTTTTTTTTAAATGAATATGTGCATTAGATTCTATTAATTATAAAATATACACATATTCACAAAAAAAGGTAGGATACAAGGTCACTTCTCATGATCACATGGGCAAAGCTTGGAAAGCAAATAAATAGCAATAGCAATAACAACAGCTAAGTAGCGAGAGTAATACCAATTGGAGGCGAAGGGGGGTCTCGATCATCCGGTTTACCCCATACAACAACGAGGTGTGGGGTGATGTTAGGAACATACCGCCCCTCTTCAGTTTTATCTTCTTTGTCTTCTCTATCTCTATCTTCATTTCGTGTCAAAGAAATAGCCAAAGCCAACCAAGGTAGCCACTTTGAAGACTCTGGCCAACTACCACTAGCACCGGACAAAAGCCAATCATTACCACCACCAGCTGTCACCCCTGCCCCACTCAAGGGATACCTAGAGGTAGCACATCCAAGTAGAGGCGAGGCATAGCAATGCTGAGATGAACCGCTCTGGCTACTAGAGTGGTGATGAGGTGCTTGAGATATGGGGGACCATGAACGTCGAGCTGAGAAGTGTCGACCTCGTTGTCAGTCGTGAGGTGAAGAACGACCATGAGAAGCAAAACTATTCAAGGGGACCTTGGCCACAGTGCATGGGCGTTTACCCCAGTGATCTAACAGTTCCTGAAGGTGGGCAACCACCAGGGCCACCTTGTTGGCTTGAACTTGAATTTGAAGAATTACATTAGAACAAATAGTAGCTTTAGTGGAAAGCAAAACAATATTATCAATGGCACTGTGAGAAAAAATAACAACTTTTTTGTCTTTCCATAAGGAAAATAAAAGCTCCGCCCTAAAAGCATGCTAGACTTGGGTATACTTGGAAGGGATGCAAGGCTAATCCCCCAAAAGAACCATATGCCAGGAAAAGGGTTTTGGTCAAAAGGGGAAAAAAAATCATGAATTTGAATCCAAATT
>VDFB02316346.1:0-13246 GCA_007258455.2 Sequoia sempervirens | reverse complement strand
TAAGTCTTACCCGATGGACTAATAATCTCAAATCCTCCTCTCACTCCTTTCTTGGATTTAGATCCATCAAAGTGCACTATCCAGAACTTAGAGGGAATTTTTCCTTTCAGGCTAATCGAACACACCTCTGGTGTGGGCCGTATATCCTATTTTACTCTTTCAGACTATTGGCATTCAGGTTGGTCTTGGTTTTGTTGTTCTTCTAGAACCTCTTTCAGAGTGATCTACTTTTTGATGTGACCCACAGCTGTTTGGAATAAGTAGCACTCAAACTCAGAATGGGAGGCGTCATGTATTATGCACCAACTAGGTAGTAAGAGTTCTTTAAAATCCATTTTGGCCCTCAAGTTGAGTTGATCTTGCACACATTTTTGCATAAATTCTTGGAAACCATCAAACATGCCCAAGCTACCATCTACTTGGTAGTCCTCATTATCAAATTCAACCAACTCTATATTGTTAGGAAGGGTGATCAAGTTAGGAGAGGCATGACACAACACCAAGACTTCCTCTTCTACCTCTTCTTCTTAAACTTCATATGTAACTGGGAGGTAAGTTCCTAATTTCATTTCAAAAAACAACACTTCATTCATATTGTTATATTCTGTAATCATGAGTCTCATTTTGGGCTCATGTTCAATGTGGATTTGATTTGGAAACCATTTCCATGGTAGCCACAGATGGGAATAATCAGTCGTTGCAAAACCATTTAGAGCCTGGGTAAAGTCCCTTCCCAATATAATCCCATAGGTATCTAGGATGTCTACAACTTGAACATCAATAACTTGTTGCACCCTTGGATCTGCTGCAATTTGCACTGGAATTCTATTCAACTCCCCTACTACTTCACCTTGGTCTTATCTAGTTGAGTCACCTTCCTTTTGGGTGAGGTAGGGATTATACCTAATGCTTTGCATACTGCAAATGGCATAACATTAGTCGAGGCTCTGAAATCTAACAGGAAGTTATGTAGATTTTTTCTGAACATTCGAATGGTTAGCAAGAAAGGAAGAGTCTCTAACCTACCTTGAAACAGTCCTACAAATGCATCCGCTTAGGCTACCCGAGCCTTATCCTTGTCAATTTTTTTATCTTTTACTTGCACCTGATTTTGTTCCTTAGTTGGCTACTTATCTAGCTGCTAGTTCTTATTGGGTGGTTGATCATGTTTCACCCCTAGGATCTCTCTAATCACCAACTCACTACTAGAAGTGTTAGGGAAGACCTTTTTAGCAACTACCTCCTAAGCGAGTTTTGATGGGAAGTTGTGTTCAATGATTTGAAGTAAGTGTTCCTAATGGCAGGTACTTGTAGTAACTCAAAGGCTAAAAATATCACTTTTACTTTCTTTAACTCTTCGACTACGTACTCTCCCATTTTTTCAACATCTGCTTGGAAGGAACTACTTTGAACGGGATTAATGGGTGGTTCCCTGGCTAGGTCAGGTTTCCTATTCCTATTGAAATACTGAGTAGGGACCTTAAGGTGGGTTGTTACTAGCATTTGGATTAGGGGTGTATTGAAATTATTAGGTGAAATGGAGGTTGTAAAAGGACCACCAACTTGTCTATTTCTCAAGTTGTAAGGGCTTGCACATTGGTGAAACATATGGACTTCCTCCTCACGTGGTTCTTCCTAATATTTAGGTCCATTATCTACTTAATCAAAAAATTGAGATAGGGCACCCTCATTACTTACCTCTTTTATTTTGCTCCTTCTTTCTCAAGATCGTTCTTGTCAGTTTGAGGGAAAGATGCTTGATTGACGACCAATATTGAGTCATATGGTTCCAAGGGCACTATTTCTCTGCATGTTGAACTATCCACAACATTTTTCAGCTCAACTTGAAAGATTGCAGTAGAAGTTTGAAACTTCAGGCATTCAAGTTTGAAATGCCTACTAGTTTGATGGATCCTACACCACCCAGTTAACACTACCTCCGCTAAGTAAACTCTGCTTTCTAAATTTTTTGTACCTCCCAGTGAGTCAAGAGATGTTGGAACCCCACCATTTTTTGGCCTAGTATTCCATGTTATATTCTTCCTTTGGGGCTATCTTCTTTCAAAGTTCTAACTGTAATTTTGGCCTTGTTCATAATTCTGGCTCAAAGACGGGCCTGAATCATGACTATCCCTTTGGAGATTATCCTAGATACTTCTTTGAGATTTTTTTAGCTAGTTATTTTGATTCCTCAAGAGAGTTACTTTGGTGGAAAAATTCTTTACTAATTCATCCAACTCATCAACTTGGTCCTTGTCTACATTTATTTGTGTTGATGCTGAGTTTGAAGGAAGACTAGATGTGTTGCAAATGAACTTTGTTGGGAAACTAACGCTTCAGAATTCTACAAGTAAGTAGGTACTTATGGTTGTTGTGGGTAGGTTTTCTAATTTGGAGTCTGTAGATAGCTGGGTATTGATGGAGCTTGGTTCAGTGGTGGCCCTGGATACGACACTATGGGTAGCTGTGGGGTCAGATTCATCAATGGAGTTTAATGAGTGAAGGCATGAGTGAGTCCTTGAATTTTTCCAGGATTGGCAGTAGGTCCCAATGAAGGCAATGGATCTGCAACATGCTATCCCAAATCAGTGCTCGCTTTTACACTTTTACATAGGCCTCCACTAAGCTTGCAGGTGGTTGATGCATACATTTGACCAAGGTGGATGTAATATTGTCCAAGGTAACATAGTATACTACCCTATCTGATGTGTCATCAACCACATAAGGAAGCTAAACATTCATATATGCTTGATGAATTTTTTTTTTGAATGATTTGATTAGTTCATTAACTTCCTTTTTTACTAACATAAACTACTAGTACAAATATGTGGGGCTGATTGGGACTTTAAATTTCTATAAGAATGTGTTTTTCATGAGGTCCCAAGAAGTGATGGAGCCTGTAGGTAAATTGATGTACCAATAGAACGTTTCATCCCCCAACAAATAAGGGAAGAGTCTGCATGCAACATCTTCATGTTCATCTGCATACCCTTCAAGGCTATTTGAAAAATCTTGATGTGTTCTTCTGCTATCCTCTGAGGATCATTTGGATGAAACTTAGAGCATAATCCTTCTAGATTCTTCAACATATCATGGTAATCATTAAAGGATAGTGGAGATGGGTTATTTACCATCCAATCCATTGGTGGAGGTAGGGGTGGTAATGGTTGAGTTGCATCAATCTATAACTGAGGAATGAAAGTAGCTACAATGCTTTAGATGTGGCTATTGAATGGAGAAAAGTCTGGTTGAAGTGAAGGATAAGTTGGAGATAGAGGGGATGGAGGTTGAGTGGGAGGGATTGATGCTGAAGCTTCCCCTTTCTAGGCTCTCCTAGCCTTGGTAGGGGTCTTTAACTGTTGGAATTCTCCCTTATCTGGTGTGGATCTAGTTACCATATGAAATCTCTAAGGGGAGAAGGACCCAATTCGATCCAACTTCATCTAGCTATGGCCCTCCTTCTAATTCTAGTTCTGTTGATGTGTATTTTTTCACTTCTCAACATAGACAATAAACAAGTGTAATGCCTCTCTTGAAAGGTGAAATTCTACAACTAAGTTTTAGAAAATCACCCCAAGGTCTCTCGGGTGTCAGGTCATGAATTTGCAAAAACAATTCAATGGTTGATGTGTGATTTGTTGGTAATCAGAAGGGGCCTTTATGGTTCACAAAGCATGAATTTCTCAGGTCTGTGATGAAGTTTCAAAATTATGGAAATGGAAGAACAGTGACAACAATCTTATAACAACACTATGAAAAACTTTTTGTTCATCAAATATGGCATTGTAGTGATGCTGGAAACTTATGTCTAGCTCAAATTTAAAAGAAAATTCAAAAAAGTGAAGGGTTTAGAAGTTTTCCTAAGTCTGAAACTATAATCAACAGTAACAATGGTTGATGTTGCAGCAGACCGACTTCCCAAACTGAGTTTTTCTTAACCAAGGACAACCTATAGTGTCACAAAACTAGTGCAATCTTCTAAGGCTCTTTGAATTTTCAGATTGTGCATTCACCTATTTAGCATGAACAAATAATTGAACTTAAGTGCAACAGAAAAGGAAGCTCAAACTATCTTTACACAACAATTTTTCATCAACAAATTTCTAAAAGTATGAGTTGGAAACACATCAAATACTGCAACATACATCCACCATTAAAGCTAAAAAATAACTACTAACATAAAATATACTTAAACCTAAAAGAACAATGCTAAAACAAACTTTTGGAGGCTGAATCATACACACATAATGAACAATACATAAGAAACCATCAACTCAATTGGTTTCCCCATATATTGAAGTAAAATTCCTTTACAAAACAACTCATCTCTCCCTTTGAAAATGAGAGGATTCCCCTATTTATAGTTTTCAAAAATTATAATGAATGGTCAAGATTTCTTTACAATGAATGGCTCAGATTTATTCTAGTTTAGGGTCTTCACATCACCCAATAGAAGTAAAAAATTTACAATATAAAAATAGACTATTTTGTCTTTTCCCTAATTTGTTTTGTAGTTTATTTTGTCCTCTAGCTGATTTTGGCTTTTTAGCTACTTTAACAAATGCTCATCATCTATAATGAGGTTTCCATCTTTCTTTTGTGATGTAGCATAGTCAACAAACTTTCCAATGACAACTAATAGCTTCTTTTCTTCAGAGAGGTCGAATTTTGAGATTTAGAAGGCAATTATTTTGAATCCTTCCACCATTCTATCCTGATTCTCTATGCATTTTGGCCCTGCTCTGATAATTTGTTCTAACTCTAAGAAGGCTCTCGTAGCAAAATCCATGAAGTCTACTAACAACGTGTCACTGGTCCCTTGCTCCACTCTCTTGTGAAATTCACGCTTGATGGCTTCTCGATCTAGCTCTAGGGCAGGCATCTCATAGTCTGTCATCAGCTTCAAGAACTCATCACATTCAACCCGGTGATCTACAATCTGCTCATGATTGGCCTCCAATTCCAACAAGGACTTCTCCAAAACTCCTTTTCTATATTCAAAAGTTAGTAGCCATGCTTCAAGTAGCCAATGGTCCTCCCTTGGCAGGGATAAATCCTTTTCCCAGGTCTCCCAAGAGAGCTTAAGAATTCTTTCTAGCTTCGGGTATGTAATTCTATAGAGTTATGGGAATTCTTTGCATATCTCCATCTCTTGCTCTACTTCCTTTTGTAGGACCTAGTATTCATTGTGCATCTTACCTACATAGTGTATGCCCTTGTATCCTATGGCAACAACTCTCTTGAACCAACCGAAAGTAGACTCGGTCCAGTTCTTCATTTTCCCCATTTTGTGAACCTCCTCCTTTGAGATCAAGGAGGGTGTAAGTGATTCTATTGGTGCATCTTCTCTTGATTCCATCTATTATTGTATATAGGTATTCAGTTCTACCACTTGTGATTTTAGTTCCTCCTTTGTTGATTGGTCTTTGTTCATTTGTTAAAGGATGGTAGAGACAAACCCCTGAAACTCATCAATCTTCTACACTTGAGATGTTGGGCCTAAATTAATGGTCTTTATTTAATAATACTTGCCCTAAAGGGAATATGCATCCTTATCCATGGTGGGAGTATCCACCTACAATATTCTAGAAATAGAGGCATCCATGGTTATGTGGGACCTGATCTTTGGCTTCTTCTCTTTTCAGGTCTTCACCCGTATTCTAGCTAGGATTGCTTTTAGTTTTTCCTTGGAATCTACAAGCACTAGATCTTTTCTTTTGGGGTGGTGATCTAACAATGAGGGGACATTTGTTTGATGATCTGGGGATTCATTGTTTTGTCCTTCCTCCTGTTCCTTTGATTGCTCTCCCCTCTCATGCCTAGGAGCATCTTTGATATTTTCCTCTTCTTTGCTCTCCTCCTCCTCTTGTAGTATGGCCTTTCCCTTGTTAGGCTCAACAGATTCTACATTCTCTTCATTAGTGGTACCTTCTTCTCGTGTTGTCCCTTTATCCTCTTCATGTTCCATTTCAACACCTTTATCAGGTTCATCATCATTTTCTTCTATGTTTTCTTCTTCTTCTTTCTCTTTCTCTTGCCCTCCTTTAAGAGGTACTTTCTCAGGCTATAGGCCCTCATCTTGGTCGATTTCTTGAGGCTCATCATTTTTCTCTATATCAACATCTACATCAATTTTCCCTTCCTCAGAATGATGTTCCTCTAAGCTTGCTTCTTCGTCCTTGTGCTCTTTGGGTTGTTCTCCTCCAGGTTCCTGATCCTAAGTCTGGACTTCATAGTAGGCATCAAACTAGCTTGCATCCCCTCCCTCGGGTGTTTGTTGTCCTTCCTCATTAGAGGCTACTTTATCCAGATCAACCCTTATTCCTCCTTGAGGATGCTTGAAGTAATCCTCATGGTTAGAGTTCTCAGGTTCCTCAACAATATCCTCTCCATTTCTTCAGAAATCTACATTGTTCCCTCCATCTTAGGTGGCTCAATAGGAGATGGTAGGAGAGGCAAGGAAGCAACAAGCTTGGCCATTAGAATTTTAATCTAAGGGTTTAAAATAACCTTGGAAAGCTCAAGTGGTACATTTTGTAGATATGAAGCAAAGGTGTGTCGCAAGGTGAGAGGTGCCATAGAAGTTGTAGGTAGAGAAGGTGGCAAGGTGGAAGTAGTTGATAACATAGGCGGGAGCGAGGAAGATGATGGCAGGGAAGTGGTGGAGGAAGAAGAATCAAGCACCACCATGGGAGCAGTTGGGAAAGTGGAAGTGAGGTGGAAAGAGATGTCCACAATGGGTGGAGATGATAAGGGGAGTGATTGAGGGGTGGAAGAAGATGGAGCAGTAATTGTGGCTTCTAGGAGTGCAATGGTTGGTGGTAGTGAGTGAGGTCACTCAAATTATTCTTCTTCTTCGGGTGGAGATCCTTCTTCTTGAATGGTAGGCATATTAGGAATGAAGGTTCCCATCTGCTTCAGTTTCTTTGGTTGCCTCTGCCCATCAGTTGACTTCCTTGACCTTTTGTTTTGGTTGCCACTCAGATGTGTCTTTCCTCTTTGTCGATTTGGTGACAGGTGGAGACTTGGGAGCCTCACTTGAAGATCCTACAGCGACACCACTATCTGTTTCACTCTTTATGTCATCTTCAAGCTTCCCATAGGTTAGCTCTATCCCCTATTCCTTTAGTTGGGTTATTTTCTCATCTATCCATTCCTGGGTTCTCTGCTCTATTAGATGGGTGACAATATTTAGGTCCATACCTCTAACTCATTCCACTCAATCACTGGAAATGACACATTAATTAGAGCATTATACTTTTCATCAAGAAAATTTTCATCTTTGAAAAATTGATCTAAGTTCGGGTACAACTTAATGGCCTTCAAAAACTTAGCAGTCATCCTCATATAGTGTCACCTACAGACCTCACGGTCATCATCGTAGTTGGCCCAAAAGTCTTCAATGTGTGGCCAGTGGGTATAATACTTTCCCACTTCTTTCTTCAATTTCTCGAGAGGGTCCAAGCCTCCTCTCTTTGTGTGCAGCTCAAAATTATTCTCTACAAGCTCCTTTTCAGAGTATTTTGCACAAGGGGTAGCAGGGAAGGAGTACATCCCTTGTCCAAATGTGATGGGGTACGGGACCCCGACATGATGCTTGTTGTGTAGTAGAGTGTGGGTAGTCTGCAACTACTGAGTAAGCTCCAAAAAGATAATTATGTTGTTGGGGTATCAGGATAGATGATACAAAAACCCTGAGAATCCTTCCACTCTGATGTATGTGAACTTAGGGAACTGGATGAACCAGTACCCAAAACCTTTCACCACCACCTTATCACTATGGTTCATTCTTCTATGATAGTCCCCTGCCAAGGTCCGAATGATGTGCTCGATGAAAGCATCATTGAACCTCTTGTAATCTTTCTTAAAATTCTTGTATTGAAGCTATGGATAGCAATCATACACTCTAAGTTGCCCCTTCTTTGTTCCTAGTTTCCCAACACAGTCTAATCCTTTATAAGGGAACTTCATAGCTATAAGGTATACCAAATAATACCTCATGTAGAACTCTGAAGTTTTCTTCACTGCAACAAATTGATTGTGTAGATTCTCACTTATCATCTTGGCCCAATGGAACTTGGCATTGCCTCAGAGGATCTCTTCTACAAAATAAAACATTCACTCCTCAAAGAGTGAGGAGGGGAGTTCCATCACTCTACTCAAAAGGGTCACAAAATCATTCGTTTCCTCCACAAAATCACTCCTATACAATTTTTGGGGCACCTTGTTAGCACTACCCCTCTTATTAAGTAGCCATGTTTGATTGATCATTCTTTTGCAATTGGTTGGGTCTGCTTTCCATACTTTTAAGGAAAACTCTTTTTCAACTTCCTCTATTTTATCAAATAGGGGAATGCCAAATGTTTTCCCAATAGAATGGAGTCAAATCAGCCAACACCCTTCCATCTCCTATGACTATCTTTCTGGCCTGGACATCATAATAGTCCCAAAAAGAAAACACCAATTCCAGAGCTACTAGAGCAAAAGGAAAGACCACTTCCTTTGCAAGTCTACTCTTAATTCTCAAGGATTCCTCGATTTTAGGGTTGACCATGACCCTCTGCCTGAATTCATCAACACTAACATGGCCCAAGTCTATGTTAGTGACCTTATTCCAGTTCGAGGTGACCATTGAGGTACACTTGACCCTGTGGAATTTGTACTTCATTTGTGCTTTTTCTTCCTTTCCTCTTGGAGTCTTTACTAGCTTTTTTCCTTTGTCATTTTTCTCCACTGGCTTCTTCATTGGTTCCATAAATCCTTCACACAAAAGGTGCAATAAGTTCTTTGATAGATCAAAAATGTTGAACGTTAGTTAAAACATACCAGATTGTTGTTAGATGCATTCACATATCCTTAAAAGATCATTACATTCATCACAGTTTGTCATTTTAAGCTCATTGGTGAATTTTGTAGAAATGCAGGTCTGGAGGTGCGGGTTTCTACCCTGCAGAATCTGTTAGGGTGAAAGCCTTATGGAATGGCATAGGGAAGACAAAATTCTACAAGCGGCCACCTGATTGTGCATTTTCGCAAGGTTTGATTGCTGAGTAAATTTTGTGTAAAGTCATTGGGCACATGCATAAATTTATGATGGAGGCACTTGAAGTTGTTTTCTCTTGTCAGATCAACCTTTAAGTTTATGTGGATATCTATGATGCAGAAGCCATGAGGTGGGAGGCCTTTTATGATTTGTTGTAAGAAGCCATCCTTGGGAATGCAGAGACCCGTAGGTGAAGTTCCACATTGTGGAACTCACAATTGTGTTTTCCTTAGTCAATTTTGGTTTAGAGTCTTTTCAGCACGCATGGAAAGCAATGCTTGGATGTTCCAATTGGAGATGCTATCATTTTCCATGTTGTGAAAACGAGGCATGTGAGAGCTTCGGGGGGGAAGTTTGCTAGGCATTTTCCATTAAGTTTTCTCTTGAAGTGGGTGGTGTTCTACAGAAAATGACCCGCAAGGTTAGACCCGCCGAGTCATTTTGACTTATGATTTTGTCTTGGTTTACAAGTTCAAGTCTTACAGCGAGGAGTGTTGGGATCGCATGGCGGGGAGTCGTGTTTGATTTTCCATTAAACAACAGTCGAAGTGAGGTGAACTTTCGTTAATGGTGGTTTATATGAGCAAACTTGCCATGGTACCTTAGTGTTTTCAAGGCCTTTAGTTTTGAGTTAATGGACATGGATAAGGATGATGTAGATGGAGCTAAGTGGAAGAATATGAAGGCTTTTCCATAAAGGAATGACGATAGAGTAGAAACCCATGAGGGAATCTTTCCACCACTCAGACTTGGTCAATTTTGATGCGACGTTCGATTTCATGAACTCGTGAAAATGATAGGGGCATGGTTTGTAAGGTGGGGGGATGCATTGGGTTCACTGTTAAATAATGGTCACTAAGACATAGCGGCCCACATGTAGGAACCCACGAGGGTGCTCCGACATAGACCTAGGGAATTAGCTATTTTCTTGATGAAATGTTTAGAGTTTTGTGGAACAATAGTAGCGGAACCCACAAAGCAAGGATCTGCATGGGATGGGCCATTAGTTATGACCATGAAGAAACGGAGTCTCGAGGTCAGGTGTCATTATACCATTTGGAACAGTGCTCAAGAAGGGTAGGTGGGACCCGAAGGGTAGGGAGCCAACAAGACATGGCCGCTAAGATGTGACCAAGGGAGGATGGACTCCCACAAGGCTTTACATACTCATAAAAGCACAAAGGTCATTTTTTAGTCATTTAGGGCATGAAAGTGTCCAAGTGTAGAAATTGGTGAAGTGGGGGGGGAGGAAGCGATTGTGCATCCCATTAAAAAATAGTAGCAAACCCTATTTTAAAAATTTCAACTTGAAACCCTACAACTCCTGACAATGCCCAAAATGAAGAGCAATTAAAGCTCAAATACAATGGTTGGGCCCCTACCTAGATCGCATGAGAAGAAAGAAAGTGGTCAATTCAGTACGCAAATCCTCTTGCATGCCCGACAACTCCTTTTTGCTCTACTAAATTTCAAAATATTTAGATGAAAATGACAGTTGAGGAGTGGGTTATTTATAGGTAACCCCCATTAATGAGGGAATTTAATTGTAGGTACAATAGGGGCATGGGTTGGTGAAGTTGTGAAAACTTGACTCGTGGACATCAAGCTAGAGGCTACACAGAGACATGGCATGTGGAAACCGAATGCAGAAAGTCCATTTTGGGTGGATGTGGGAGAAAATCCATTGAGAACGGAAAAATAAAGACATAAATATGCCAAGGGAAGCCCATACTGGTGGACCCACAAGGATGGGATGACCTCTGCAAAGTGAAAACCTACAAGCCAACCTCCAAGAAAGCTTAAAACCTCTTGAAACTTGGGTGAATGAGTTGGTCGAGATGGATTTGGAAAATTTAGGGCTCATGACCAACTTAAGCTCAAAATAGGGGCACACAAACTGAGGCAAAGGCAAACTGACCTAGTGAAGGCAAAAACAAAAAGAGGGGGTCCCCGACTTGAATGAGGCATGTGTGTAGAAGGCACAACATTACCAAACCAAAATATCATAACATGCAAATTCAAAATACTAAAGCAATAATATCTAAATGAAGCACCAAGAGCCTGTCTAGGAAATCAAATGAGGAAAGGAGAATTTTATCTCCTCTGCATCCTCCCATGTGGCAAGCATTGTCCTTAGAATATTGGTCCCATTGGACCTTATATTAAAAAATATCTCTATTTCGCAACTTGGCATTACATCTATCTAGAATTTTGATGGGTTCCACCAACACCACCCCTGGATCTTGCATCTGTAAGCAATGCCAATCAAGTATGCGAGTTGCATCTGAATGGTATGGCTTAAGTAAGAAACATGAAATATATTATGGATTTGAGCTAGAGGAGGTGGTAGAGAAAGTTGATATACAACTAGGTTAATCACTTCTAGCACATCAAAAGGACCCACATATATCAGAGCCAACTTGGAAGATTTTCCAAAAGTAATAGAGATCTTGTGTGGCTTGACTCTCAAAAAGACTTTATCCCCCTCTGCAAATCGTCTGAAGGTCCTATTCCTATTGACATAGCTTTTCTATCTATCTATTGCTTCCTTCAGTCTACCCTTGATGAGTCTCATTTGCTCTTCCATCTCCTTAAGCATTTCAGGACCCACTATAATCCTATCTTCCAACCTATCCCAACTAATGGGTGTATGAAACTTTCACCCATAAAGAGCCTCGAAAGGTTCCATACCTAAGGATGCATGAAAAGAGTTCTTATAGGAAAATTATACCAATGGTAGGTACTCTTCCCATTTATATTGTTGGTCCATGTAATACATTTGGAGGAGATCCTCCACTATTGGATTCACTCTCTCTATTTGTCAGTTGGTCTGAGGATGATACACTGAACTAAAATTTAGTTTAGTTCCCAAAGTTACATTCAAAGTTGTCCAAAATCTAGATGTCATATGAGTATCCCTGTCAAATATTATAGTCTCAAGCACTCCATGCAAATAGAAGATATCTTGGACAAATTTCTTGGCCAAGGTCAATGATCCATCCTTAAGGTTCCTTGGAATGAAATGTGCCACCTTAGTCAGTTTTTCAACTACTACCAAGATGGCATCATGCATGTTTTTACTCAAAGGTTATCCCTATATAAATTCCATGTTGATCACTTGCCACTTGTACTCAGGTATCTTATGAGGATAGAGGAGCTTTCTTTGATGCACATGTCCAACCTTAACTTGCTAATATTCCAAGCATCTAGCTACATATTCAATTACATCCTTCTTGAGTTTTGGCCAAAAGTACAAATATTTCAATTATGCTAATCTCCAAGGTTTTCTAAATAAGGTGCATTGTGGATTTCCTCTAACACCAACTTCTTAAGATATCCAAAATTTGGAATATACATCCTCCTTTGATATCATACTATACCATATGATTCAAATTCATACCCATCAAATCGATGGTATGATGGATTATCTTCTAGAACTTGCTTCATAGTGCTCATCCCCTTGAAAGTGTTGCACCACTCATTGCCTTAGGTTAGATTTTGTTGGGGTTATAGCTGCTAGATTTTTTTTTCTACTATTTTATTCTATTTTCCTTTAATGTAATCAATTCCAAAGTCTTACTCACTAAGGAATTCCAACCACCTTATTTTCCATGCATTGAGATTTGGTTGGGTGAAGATGTATCTCAATCCCAAATGGTTCGTTTTAAGCTCAAATGGTTTCCCCAATAGGTAATGCCTCCACATCTGCAAGGCATGTACTATTGCAACCAATTCCAAATCATGTGGTGCATAATTCATCTTATGTTGCTCAACTTCCTTGATTCGTACACACTTACTGTAGTATCCTGCAAGACCCCTGAAGCTTTCAACTTCTATCACACTTTGAGGTGTTGGCCATTCCACAATTTCCTTTATCTTTTTGGGATCTATAGAGAATCCCTCTGCTGATATGATATGACCTAGGTAGTGCACCCTGTCCTAATAAAATGAGAACTTAGATAGCTTTCCAAAAAGATTTTTCTCTCTCAAGTGTTGCAAGACTATTCTCAAATGCATGTCATGCTCCTCAATGGACTTAGGATAAATCAAGATTTCATCAATGAAGATAAAAAAAAATCATCGAGAAAATCCCTGAATACACTATTCATGAGATTCATAAAAGCTATTAGTGCATTGGTCAAACCAAATAGTACTATAGTGAACTCGTAGTGTCCATACCAAGTTTAGAAAATAGTCTTAGGG